>JAHDVE020010387.1:0-24927 GCA_022606495.2 Halesus radiatus
CACTTCTCAAATTTGACTAATTTTTTATTTTATAGGTACCCTAAAAAATAATAATAATGACATATATATATTTTTTAAACATTAACAAAAGAAAATCCAAACCTTCTAGCACAGGTGAGCAAATACAAGTGGTGACCCAAACATACCTGAAAAAAAAAGAAAAATATAAAATAGCACCCCCAGCTTGAGAACAACTTTACATGAACACGATTTATTTATTTTCCATAGCATTGAAGCCAAATAATGGAGAAGAAAGGCTCTGTTTAAATGTGGTGACATTTCAACAAAGGAAAGTAAACAGGAACAACATTTATTTTGAAGGAAGTGTTGTTTGGATGAGTGGATATGTGTGTTTTTTCATTGTACAAATACTTACATAGGAACTTGAAAAGAGTATTACACGTGTTAAAGAACAATAATTCAAGATAAAAACAAATAGAAGAATGGGTAAAATAAACAGTAATCATTAGAAATCCTTTGAGTAGAGCTGTAAGTAAAGTTGCTGAAAATTATATTATATTTCCAAGATATACCTAAAGAAAAGATATGAATACAGAGGTCCAATATCGACTGCGATTCGCCACTACGACCCAAGTTGAACCACGGTGACCTCTCGTTAGTCTGGTACCGAATTTCTGAAAACAGCTAGATGGGGTCTAATAAGAAAAGCTGTTTTCCCATTGGATTCTTACGAGAGAAAGTTGTGGTTCTACTCGGATTACAGCAGATTACTTGTGTATTGAAGTGTCAAGAGTGCAAGGATTTATAAGACACGAATCGGTCTGACTTTTATGATCGTCGGGGTATTGATTTGAATAAATAAGTGTTAAGAGGATATGATTTACGATTCTCACGATAAAACGTAACTTCAAATATGTTACGTATAAAAAAAATGATAACATTTTGTGTGTAAGTTTTATCAATATAAGAAACATCAAAAACCATGGATTATTTCACGACATGACGACGATACCTACAAACGGGTAGAATATTTAAAACTACAAATGGAATCCGGAGTCAGAAAGTATATATTTAAA
The DNA here is from genome assembly GCA_022606495.2 of Halesus radiatus. Lineage (NCBI taxonomy): Eukaryota > Metazoa > Arthropoda > Insecta > Trichoptera > Limnephilidae > Halesus > Halesus radiatus. Next base: position 1,038 of record JAHDVE020010387.1, read on the forward strand.
ATGAATAGATATTTTTAAAGTCTTATAATGACTTCCTTTTAAATAGGTGACAACCTTTTTGTTCAACCTAATGTTCCAAGTATCTTCCTCATTAGAATTTCGATGACTTAAAAAAAATCCAGAAATTGATTCTGTTACTTCGTGGTAATAAAACAAAAGTTTTACTAATGTAAAGGTAATTGAAGATGGTTTATTGACCTCCCAATCGTTTTAAGATTTAATTGGAATAATCAAAGCTTTTTATTATTATTATTTTTATAAACAATAATTATTAATCTAAAACACTCATCCAAATTGAAAAAACCTTCCGAGCAAAGATAAATGTCGCCGGCAGGACTCGAACCCGCACCCTTCTAATGTCCGGTTAGATGCTCTAACGTTGAGCTACGTCGGCTTATCGCAAGCCCGCCAAGTTAATCAATATATACTAGTGTTCCATTCAATAATTACTGTTTTTTATTATATTTTCACCTGTAAACTTACTTTTTATTATTAATTGATAAAGTAAAGTTTTTTTTTTTTTTAACTTTACTTTATCAATTAATAAATATTTGACAAGTCAAACATTTTTCACCAATAAAATGAAGACATAATTTGTCTCGACGCCACCTAGTGAGGGATTTAGCCGTTACAAGCCTTCCTCATACAAATAAAGTTGGTTGTTTACAGGTGAAATATAATAAAAAAAACCGTAATTATTGAATGAAACACTAGTATATATTGAATAACTTGGCGGGTTTGCGATAGCTCAATGGTAGAGCATCTGACCTGATATTAGAAGGGTGTGGGTTCGAGTCCTGCCGGCGACATTTATCTTTGCTCGGAAGGTTTTTTCAATTTGGATGAGTGTTTTCAGGCTAATAATTATTGTTTATAAAAATAATTGTTGCTTTTTATTATATTTCTAAACAGCTAAGATGTAAATTCAATCACATTTTCGACGCGGAACAAAATAAAGGGGGAAGATAATATTTCGATTACGATTATAAACCTCATTGTAATATTTACTTATTGAAGAAGATAAACACCCGAACGAAAATATGAAACACATAAAATAAAAAGGTAACGGTTGCAACTAGCACTTGAACCCAGATCCTCTAGTCTTACCGGAACCAACGTTTCTGCCAACTGAGCTATTGAAACCTAAAATAATAATCAAATATTTATTACTATGTACTAAAGCTTTTTTTAAAGAAAGTCAAACATTTTCGGATCACGAATAACCTGACAATATTTGAATACCATCAGAGAAGAACATGTTGCATGTGCAATGATGAAGGACGACGCAATTATAAATTCAGACATCAAATATCTCCAAACACTTGTTTGCGTAGGCTGGTCGCTTTCATTAAATTGCAAATAGCAACTACGCGTACAATGAAATTTCAGTTGCTTTGTCTACGAAAATATTTTATTTTGGATTCCTGGCTTTATTGCGCAAAACAAACGAAGATAGCATGAATTGTCCTACCTATCAATTTCAAACGAACACTGCTACAAACTTTACTGCTATCAATTTATTATTAATTACGCCCACATGAGTTATTCAGATACAAATGACGGTTTTTATTATGGGAACTAGCTACTTTCGTGTTGTAAATATATTTTTGACCTTAATAAATCTGGCCATATCTCGGAACACCGCCCACGATTACATTAAGCTTTTATTATAATATGATGCAAGATAAATACTCTCCATGTTCTCTAAAATAACAGTGACAATATCAACTCACTTGCTTGTAGATACATTTTCGTTGTCTTTTCAAACATGGACTCTCACTTCGCTCAAAACGACAGAACCGTCGATTTCAATTGACAAATCTAAATCATGAACACCTTCCTTCACCAAAGTGCAAGCGTGTATTTTCCAATATGACATTTTTACACCGCAAATGTAAGCAAAGAGTTTGGAACCCCATAATACTATATATCGACATACTCCTTTCACTACATTCACATTTGTGCATGCTCTGCTTTTATTTTAATAAAGTGAATTTCACTTGTAAAAATATACACTCTTTGTGGAAAAATTAAGGAAGTTCACTTTACATTTATATCCTTTTCGCAAAACAGATCCTTGGGAAGGCATGTAGATTGTAGACACGTGTGGTATTTCCTTTCAAGGCATCCTTTTCCCTTTTCCCACCTTAACCTACTTCTCCTAAACAAATGTTCCCCGATAATTAGAGATGCCATAGTCCCACTGGCTCCAAGCAAGCAAGTAGCAAACCTATTTGTTTGTCCCACTAAAAATTCTCAAACAGTTATGATAGACGTCATTGTACTATTGTATTACTTTCAACTCCAAAAATCATTTCGATCATGAGTTATGGAGCTTTTAAACATCGATTTAACTGTTAAGAAATTGGAAATAACGCCCTATTTTTTAATCTAAAGGCGTAATAGATGTTGCAACATAATATTAAATGCGTCAATAAATATTAAATAATATCTAATCTTTGTAGAAGATATTATCAACAATTTTCAATGAAAATATGAAATAGACGAATAAACAGAAAACAGAAAGGTACCTAACGGTCACGACTGGGATTCGAAACCAGATCCTCTAGTCTGAGTCTAGTCTAGTTACCGCGAGAAATGCCTCTACTAGTTGAGCAATCGAGACCTATTTTAAAAGGAAAACATTTTAGGTACCATAAAAATTGAAATTGGGTAAGGATAAATAGAATCATATGAATAAGTCATCTCAACCTTTTAGGTTAGGTTTGAAAATGGCTTTGAACACCGAAACACCTGTCACAATAATAATAAAAACTAAAATGCTTGAAAAACTTAATAATAACAATATTAAATTTTACATACATTTTTATTTATTAAATCGAGTTCTACGAATTAATCACAAAAACAATCAATAATCGAGACCTAGTAACACATTCAGTTATTTTTATCAATCTCAACCTTCCCTTTGAGAATCATTAATATTATCATCAATTATTACCCAAATCTTATGGCTGCCATCTTTCGGTGTGACTGCAAAGGTCTACCCGATTTTTTGCAGCCTAAACAGTGCCTTGGATATACCTATCAAATTTTATGTATATGGAATACGTTTTGACTTTTCTACGAAATAAATTGCTTTATTTATTAATAGTAAACATAACTTAAGAAGTTTAAGTAATAATAGCGCAGTGTCTACGCGCCACTAAAGCGCCTAACACATGATAAAGTGTAAGTCGGGTCGGTCGGGCGTCGCGTTTTGTGGATCAACGTATATTCCTGGAACAATATTGCACCCGGTAATTGCGTCACAGCGTGCGTCTGTCAGCCAGTGATGATGTCACAGACTTAATAAAGCGCTTCCATTTTCCATTGGGAGGACAGCGCCGTAGATCCATGGTTCATCAGAAAACAACGCTTTAAAAAAAAGTTTTTTTATGGTAAATACTGTGAGATTTCAAACTACGTCTCGATTCCGAATGGTGACCTCTCACCAGGATGATGCCAAGAGTATCTACCATTTTGGAATGGGGTACAAATATACAATTCAAATTACATACCTACCAAATTATTAAAAAATCTTGCCCAGATCCAAGGAGCTAACCGCTCTTCTACATTCATACATTAAACTCTATTCTGTAATTTCTACTATTTGACTCAAGTATTTGATACCCCTTTAATGTACGACGTCTTCCTGGGATGTCCCTGACTTACTCTTCCATCCGCTCGCGCGACGGATGCTATCCTGGCTCTTTTTTTCCGTACACTCCTCACGTCCAACCAATTTAAGATACCAATTTTTTTATTGTTTTATTGAAATAAAGAAAATCAACTTTCAATATGTTATTATTAAGGGGGAGATGATCGTCGGAGAGGAATTACTTATTAATTCGAAATAATGGTAATATTATCACGCTATTATAAACGTAATATTTTTAAAGAGAAAAAAAATAATAAATGTTTTATTATCTTCTTTTTTTATAACAAAATAACAAGTAACGATATCCTCACCGCGATTTCCCGTACTGAGGATTTCATTTACAAAATTTAAAATTAAATTATATTAAATTGACGTTATACCTGAAAAAAAAATATTGTAAGGTGAATTGTTTTAAGTGAAGTTGGATGGTTTCGGTGTTAGTCTGTATTTGGTGATATTATATTTTAGATGTAACGCATCCAGTGTTTGATTTTATTTTTAAATTTATTATTGTTGTGATTTTTAAAGGAGAGTGGGATTTATAAAAAACATATATTATTTTTACTTTTTAAATTTACATGGGCTTAGAACTGATCAAAATCAAATAAAAAATACGACTTTTTCTGACCGTCCTACGTACAAAATATTTAAATCATTTTTAAAAGTGGAAAAAAATAATTGCAAATCATTTCCCGGTATTTTTTTTTAATAAACTTAACCAAAGTTTTGTAATCCGCATTTAAAAAAACATTAAAGTTAGTGTTTATGAAAAAATTATCCTACACTCAATTACTTTTTATTTGATTATTTCTTCTACGCAATTTAAAGAAAAACCTACTAAGTAAGTCTATGAGGATATTCAATATTTAAAAATATTTTGTAAAACAAACGTAGGACGATCAAAAAAAGGTTTTCTGATTTCTTATTTGATTGTGTTAAGTGCTAAGTAAATTTTTGAATTATTTAATAAATATTTTTCTCTTATAAAAATATTATTTTAATCGTATTGCGTAATAATATTATCATTATTTCGAATTAATAAATAATCCCTCTCCGACGACCCTGTCCTCCTTAAGTTCTGCAAAATATTTCATATTCAAACTGTGTCAAACAGTTTCAATATGACATTTTTTTCCCGGGATATGAATAACCGGACAATATTTTAAAATCTCCTACCACCATAACGTTGTAATCTGTCCATCTTTCTCGTATACGACCCATGTACATAGATATTAAAAAAGAGATTACAACGGAGCAATCAGTAGCAAGACCATAGCCTCGCTTACTTTGACAACTCTATATCATAGCTTGGTTCACGTTTACTGTTAAATCAGGTTTTCAGGAACCACGGGTAAATAACATCGTAACTCTTCCTTATTTTCGTATCCGAAATACATAAAACAAAGGATGAGGTCTTGCGTATTTGGAAAGTTAATGGATTTTAAACGAGACCACACTACTAGCGAGAGCAATAAATAAAATCGACCCGCGACCAGTAACACAATTTTTAATTCATAATATAACTATAAATCAAAAAAGAAATCAGGAAACCAAGCCGGGTGGCTTAAGTAGGCAATATAAATTAAATTAATTAGGCTTAGCGCCGTTTTATAGTACGCACATTACGTTCATACCTTTGATAGGTAAAATAAATTGAACTAAACATTTTTAATTGTCTAAACACATGTTTTCTGAAACAGTAAAACTTCTTGAATGGTGAGCAGTAGTGATTAAATTTTCCCAGATTTATATTTATAAAATTGTTAGGTCAATGGAACTGTTTTCAGCTTGCAACGTCATTTTCATCATGAGCAAAGAAGCAAGGAAAATAATAGTTAATATGGTACAAGACGCCATACCATTTTTCCATTTTTCCATTTTTTTTGTCATTTTTACTCAATTAGAAAAACCTTTTTGTTTAAGTTGAAATTTTGACATTCTTGCGAAGGCGGTTAGTTACTGCTGGTAAAACAAAGGAGTATTTCAACAAAAAAAAATTATTAGATTTTGTGAATTTTGGATCCTCACGTCACTGGTGAAAATAATTCCCTAAATGTTTGAGATTTACGTTGAAATGGAGTTCAGAGGCGGGGTGGACAGTTGGTACACTGAGTACTCCATCAATTAATCGCACCGAAAGAGTTAATTATTATTGGTCGTTGAACGGTAATTATTTCTGTTTGACGTGGCGTTTTGTGACGAATAATGGAAGGAAACAGCCATTTTGAAAAATTAATGCTCCACTCGGGACCGGACCAGCTTAGAAATATCTTTAAAATTATTATCACCAATTTTGACACCTTTTAATTTTTTTATTAATAACCATTAATATCTAGTTTAAAAAACGGGATGCTTATAAAAAAAAAAGTTCTGCTAATTAATTATTATTACGCGTGACAGCTGTTTCGCCTTCTAAATGCATTATCAACAAAATTAGTAAAAATTTGAAAAACTTTAATGTTAATTAAATAATACACACTTTGTACGGAGAACAGAAATAGTCTTTATTTTGGGTCTAATCAATTTACAAATTAATTAGCAATAATACGACAGTATAACAATTTAAAACAACACTTGACACTTCGGTCATAATAATACCTCCCTTGATTCACGTCACTCTGATTTAACCGCACATCAATCAACCCCAACGGGTTCTTGTGTCAGTCCTTGGAAAAGGATTACCATAGTTCTGGATTCACTGCCCATCAATCAACCACATAGGGTGCTTGGGTCAGTCCTGGCAGAGGAGGTGGGAAAGGGGTACCTAGCTCTGGATTCACTGCCCATCAATCAACCACAGAGGGTTCTTGGGTCACTCCTGGCAGGGGAGGGGGAAAATGGTACCTAGCTCTGGATTCACTGCCCATCAATCAACCACGGAGGGTTCTTGGGTCAGTCCTGGCAGAGGAGGTGGGAAAGGGGTACCTAGCTCTGGATTCACTGCCCATCAATCAACCACAGAGGGTTCTTGGGTCACTCCTGGCAGGGGAGAGGGAAAATGGTACCTAGTTCTGGATTCACTGCCCATCAATCAACCACAGAGGGTTCTTGGGTCAGTCCTGGCAGAGGAGGTTGGAGAGGCGCGTTAGGCACCGGGAAGCAACTCTCTCTCTGGAGCTAAAACATGACCTTTTACAGGTCATGTCAGCTGTGACATCCCTTCCAGGGGGTCACATCTCTAAGCCTAAGTAGCGGGGGTGAGAAGGTAGCCAATCGGATCCTTCGCCCTAATTAGTATGAGACGAAGCGATGCGGGAGTGAGAAAGTATTCGAGATCGAAGATAACGATCAATACGCACGGAAATATCCCTATTACTAAGATGATTTGTTATATTAATAATTTAAAAATTAATGCAGTTCTACGAATTATAAACAACAACAATTAATAAAACAGAGTTTTGCAATTTAAACCAGAATAAAAAAAAAATTTTGAAAACAGTTCATAAGTTGTGGAATTCAAATCAACATAAATAAAATGCAACCATCAAGATTTTTTAAAATAGGTATTTCACAAAGTGCGTAAATATGATACTAATATTTGCAGGTGTGTGGAATATTCAACATTTCAGTGAGTAGAAAAATGACTGTTTGGCGAAAGTGAGTTTAGCTGTTTTTGTAAGTGGTTAGTGTGTGTTTATATAGAGAATTTTTCACTTACCCACAGCAATACATTTTACGCTGTGCGGAAATAGAACCAACAGAGCCTTCCGATAGAAAGTCAAATTTCGTAGACCACTACTCTACGAATACCATCAATAATATAAATATTTAAAAACATTAACGCTACAAAATGTTGATTGTGTCATATTTGTTCTCACACGCCACAAATATTGACAACAATTTCGAATGCGGCAGCCTACATTTGACAGCATTATGAACTTTAAATCCAACAAAAACATAAGTGGTCCACCAACTAATTTGGCCCTATGGTAGACCATCCAATTAGGGAGAGTGGCTTTATCACAAATCGAAACCTATACTTCTGATTAAACTGATATAATTCAAAATAATTTACAACTAAAACGGTGGTCGCTATTATGCGGTGGCTACTATGATACGAGGGATAATTGAGATCGGAACTTTCGTGACCATTGTATATTTAATGATTTATTAATAATCAATACATATTTATATTAACTAGCTGTTAGCACTGAAAAAACATGGGATGTAAGTGCCAAGATGAAAACTGGAAAATTTGTATCTACAGAATTAAGATATTATACACATTTTAAAAAAGCATTATTCATTCATAATATAACATTCTGAAGAGATTAGTTTTTAGTTTAGCTTTGAATTCTGTCGAGTCATATCATAAACTAGCTGAAGTACCCGGAGTCACCCGGGGTTATGAATGGTTTGGAATAAAGCTTTGAGGTTGTGATGAGTTACCCCTATCCCTTACCCATACAGCAACAGCTGCCCCTACATCTCTCCCTATCCCTACCCCTAGCCCACCCCTGCCCCTGCCCCTGCCCCTGCCCCTGCCCCAGCCCCTGCCCCTGCCCCTGCCCCTGCCCCTGCCCCTGCCCCTGCCCCTGCCCCTGCCCCTGCCCTTCCCCTGCCCCTGCCCCTGCCCCTGCCCCTACCCCTACCCCTACCCCTACCCCTACCCCTACCCATAGCCCTACACCTACCCCTACACCTACCCCCACCCCAATAGATTATATAATTTCGCTATAGATATCAGACCTAGTATTCGATGTCCCGGACTTGGCTTATATAAATCATAGCTCATAAATTACCTCTTATTACAAATCACTCAACAATAATTAAGTTCTAATAATCTGTGTTCGTCGGAGCGGGAATATTTGGGGAACATAAGATCAGTAGCTTGAAATTTATTTCTACCGATGTTGTCAATAAATTAAATATATCATTAAAAAGTCACTAATCAATCATCTTTGAAAAAAACATTTTCTAAAAATAAGCCTCCAGACAATAAGTTTGGAATTAAAAGGTTAATATTCTAAACGTGGTCCTTCGAGCCGGATATGAATCGGCGGCGGATTTACAGTCCAAAATACAGTTAGAGGCAAAATATTTAAAACAACAACAATATATTATAAAATTATTCACAGTCATGATTCGCTTCTATTCATAAAATAATAGTTTCGATTTCCATCCAAATGAACAAAGTAAAATAAATAATTCTCTCAAAAGAATGACCTGTTCAATTAACAATAAATGTGCCATTTCATTCCGACAGTGCAGTGGTGTTACTACAGAATCTATTCATTTCCTGAAAGTAATGGTATTCCGCATCGATGAAACTAATGCATTGTGACTGAAAAGGCAGGAAGGAAAAAACCACATTTAATATTATCTGTTCACTACATACTGTTATAGTTTTTCCTTATAATTCTAACTAGTATTTTATTTTTAAGTACATGGATAAAAGTGTAATATGCATATTATTTTTCGGTCTGTGGCGAAGTTGACAAATGCGACGGGATCCCACTCCACATGGGTTCAATCCCTCCGCGGCTAAGGCCTTCATTATTGCACAAGCAACATCTTCCGCTTTTAATGATGGTAGTAGGAGACTTTCAAAAGTTTCCAATTAGATAAGAAAAAGGGAAAAGAAGGATTTAAAACTAAAATAATATAACCGATAATGAACCGTAGATGGACCGCAAGCCCACATATGACCGAATTATGAAATAAGACATCGGAAAAGAATGCAAGGCCGATATACAGTTTAATAAGTTTTTAATAATGATGATTAAATGAAACAAAAAAACTTCGTTTTAACCAACTTTATTTTACACGCCGACCGGTTCTGAACAACCGTTCCTTCATCAGAGCAAAATACATACTAACTTAACAATATTACAAAATTATGGCAGGACATATATATTAGGTGTCACAGCGGGGGTGGGGGCTTGACTAGGGATCAGTTTTTTTTGTAAAATTTAAATGATTTATTATCACTTGTTCCTGATATTTGCATGTTTATTGCTTTTCAACGGGCGATATTTACACTGGGTAAAGAGTAAATAACCCTCGCAAACAGATTGAAAAAAATGATTTTTGCAAAATGTGTTTTACTCAGATCTAAAATGAAAAATATAATTGCACATGCACATGCACGCCCTATCCGATTTCCTCTAAGAATATCTAATCAGATCTGACATACACTCTATTCCAGTTCTTTTAAATTACAAAAATAACTTCCCAGGTAAAACAAAACTGAATACACCAAATAAGTAGTGCAGGGAGTGCTCGCTACGTCGCTATTTCTGTGTTCCGAAGAATCCAATTTATTTGGCGAGATGCCCCTTCTTGCAAGTGTCTCATCATCATGATCCGTTTATCTTCCCCGACTAGGGGGGGTATGCAGACAATCGGGTGTTGCGGGGATAGAGGGAGACAGCTTTAGTCGTATCATTTCCCTCGGGAGTTGAAACTGCAACGTCACTGCAGGTAGGGATGGAAAAAACATAAATACCTAGCAATAAATTATCATTAATTGTGAATAGGTTCGGCGTTTTTGAAATGTTTTCAAATGATTCTAAATTAGAAAAGAAATTTTTATTTCATTAGGTACTGTAATAGAGTTATGCCCTGCTATTGAGAGAACAGAAATGTGGGAACCATGATATTATAGCTACATATCGGTGAAAGGGGAAGGGGAACGTCGAAAGGGGATTATTCATTAATACAAAATAAGCATAATATTATTAAGCAATACGATAAACATAATGTTTTTTAAGAGATGTTTATTATGTATTCCAAAAATTTACATAGGCTAAGCATTTATCAAAATCAAATCAGAAATATTACTTTTTTTCTGAAGGTCCTACCTATGTATTAAAAAACTTAAAAAATATGATATAATTTTTTTTTACATAGAGTAAAATAATTATAATCATTTCCCGGTGCGTTTTCTTTTATTAAGCTCTACCAAAGTTTTGTTATCTGTATTTAAAAAAAAAAACATCAAAGTTAGCGTTTATAAAAAACTGAAACTACACCCCATAATTTTTTTTTTTAATTTTAAGGAAAACCCTCCAACGTTTTTTTTTAGTACATTCCCTTTTTTAAATATTTTGTAAATCAGAAAGTCATATCGCTGATTTGATAACTAAAAGCAATACCGTCAATTAAAAAAAAGTTAAGAAATATTTTCCTTATTAAAGACATTATGTTTATGGTATTGCGTAATAATATTATCATTATTTCTAATTCATAAATAATCCCTCTCCGACGTCCCTTTACCCCTTAACATCACGCCTATTTTTAAACTATTTTGTTCGCGTTTTAACGTTTCAAAGTACATTTTTTTAAAGTTTATTAGACATTAAATTATTTTACCATTTACTAGTAGTTAGTTACTACCCGGTTTCACTCGAGTTCTACACTATTTTTTTTTAAATCTTGTATCTCATGAATAGTTTGGAACAAACAATATGGCTTACTGTCTAATCCTTTAAAAGATAAGCGGTTAATTCATTTAAAACATCCGTACCTCCTGATGAGAATGACGTAGCGATCTGAAAAAAGTTGCGTTGATGTATAAATTCCAAATACAGCACTTCTTCATTTGAGTGGCTGCTCTGTAAAGATCGTATTTAGAAAAAAATTGATCAAAACGGTACGATGACAAAATTTACCGTTGTTGTGGTAGAGAATGCACCCCTGCCCCAAGACAGTGGCATACTGCAACTGCTGTGCATACAATGCACGAATGCATTTTACCTTGTTAGGGGGTTAGGATTAGAAGGGACAACACACTTGAGTTGTGGGTTGCTTTATGTCGTGTTAAGTTGTGATAGGTTGCGCGAGGCGCGCGGCACATGCATTTTTACGGCTGTGGACTTTTGATGCAGACTATATCACATTTCAAGTGTGGTGTTGTTTTTACGTCGCCGTTAGTTTCTTAGTTGATGAGCTTTGTGGTATGAAACAGAATTTCTCAAACTTATTTAACTTCACTTATGTTTTTTTAGTGTGACCCCTTAAAAAAAACTTTTTAAAACATTGATTGGAATTACTTTAGCCGTATTTAGTGACTAGATCTGAATAGCTAGGTGCCTTTAACAAAGAAACTCTGAATTTTTAGCTGTAAAGTTATAAAACAAACTCCCACCTAGTATCAAACAAATTAATTCAAATCCAGTCAAACTTGGCTTAAGGAATTAACGGAAGACCAGTATTTTTAAATCAACGTCAAATGACTGAAAATATGAGAAACCCCCAAATATCCAAACCTTGAAGTTCAAATATAGAAGTCGCTGAAAACCCCCTTATTCAAAAGACAGTTCGCCTCAGCACAGAATCTCCTAGTGAGGACTATGAAAAAAATTCTGTAATACATGTATTTTTATATGTATACCTTACCTTACTTCTGAAAATGTCAAAATTATATAGAAATTAATAAAAAAATAAAAAAAATACTCTCGGCCTGACAACATTCTCCAATTCAAATATGACATATTCCAAAAGTAATGTGAATATTGCAAAACACCTTGGAACTGAAGAATGGAACCTAAACGGAAGCCTAGCTAAACTAAATAACGAATGCATTAACATAATTATTTTTTATTTAAAAAAAGCCTTGCATGGATTTTAATTTTTTTTTAATAAAGTTATGAAGTTGTGAATTCTTGCTTGTCGTTTGGGTGCCTTATTTGATTTGACAGCGCAAATAACAACGAGTAAGAAACTGTCAGTTGAAAAATTTATTTCATTTCAAACATTTATTTTTCTAAATATGTAAATAATAAAGTACTTAAGTAGGTACTTACTTGTGTTTTCCATTTTGAAAATATTCTACCCAAACAAACCTTCTTCTTTTGAATAGATAATCTTTGGCTAACCAGAGTGGTATGTTTATGGGCTAACCTCAATACAACACGGCGGGTTCAATGTTTTCTAACTAATTTTAAAACGTTTTAGAAACAGTATTACATATTGGATTTCATTTCAGCTACTCTCTAAACCTTCCCGGCACTAATAAGAACAAACTGTGCTATTTTCAGCGAAATCGATTTATTAATTTTTGAAAAAATAGAGGACAGGCACAGACAAACAATCATTCATTTTTTTTATATATAAAGATTAATTAACTGTTAGGTACACATATTAAAGGCTAATAAATAGTACCATGTGAGCGACAGTCCTCGCGATGATGTCACAGTGCCTCGCTGACGTTGCCCAAGTACAGTCGTCTTCAAGTGTGAACAAACATAAACCCGTTTTTGAACTGTATAATAACTGCAATTTACATGCGTATAAAAAGAAGAAACCAAAGGAGAATATAGATATACAGGAAAAATACAAAGAGGAGGGCGAAAATGCACCTAAGTAATAACCCGCTCTCTTTCAATATTCATTTCATAAGACTCTACATACGCACGCCCATCAGTTCACGCGATCAGCGCCGCACTGAATGCTCTCATACAAATAGTAAGCGCGTCGGTCGACCGACGGAGTAGCGCTGACGAGCTGGACCGGTGGTACTCGTACGCAACGCGTAGCTACTCGCGCGGGGCTGACAGTCAGCATTGCACTAATATAGGTCTCAACTCATTCACTTACATATTACCGTACGCGACTGACGTACACGCGGCACTATTTACAGCCCTAAACGTACATGAAAGATTCGAAGGAATGATTCTTGCGGCAATGCGTAACTAAACAAAAACATATTTTTGTAGACCAAATTTATTCAACGCCTTCCTATGTCGTCGCCACCCCTAGTGTCCCTGAGATCACCATCACTCCATATAATAATTCTTCAGCAACCTCACGGGGGCGATATTGCCTACTTTGGGAATCACTGGTCAAGAGGTAAATATGTGGTGGATTAGAAATCAGAAAGAATGAGCATAAAAAAAGCAGCGCAAAAATTTAAATAAAAAAACCTTTCGAGAAGTGAACGTTACAGACGTGAGTGAGTGGTTTGAAAAAATACAATTATGCATATTTGGCACCATTGGAATTCACTGAGAGTTTGTATTAATATCGCGGATATGCAATCATTAACCTTTCAAAGTTACGACTCGAAAAGAAGTTATAAAAAGAAACTGTTGAGAATCTCCAATGTTCATTTATAATGTGATATTGTTTTTATTTATTTGGTTTATACTACAATATACAGGTTTAGGCTATCAATCAGTGGAAGCCCTGGAGCTATTAGAAAATCCAACTGTTATGTTTTATTTGATATAATGGAATAAAATTATAAAAATAATGGAATAGTAGATAGTCCCATTACCGCCCTGGTAAAAAAACCACCAATCAGAAACGAAATTAGTAATTTCTTGGTACATACGTTTAATATGTATGAACAGTATGTGAAATGATTACCGAATAATGTATAGAAATAAATAAATAAATTACAAAATGAGTTTAAAAAAAACCGCATGAACTTTTAAAAATAATATAAATAAAAACGTGTTATTATTTATAACTAACTAACCATCACGCCGTTTCCCCGCAGGGGTAGGCAGAGAGGACGGACCGCCAAACAACTCAATCTCGGAATACACTACTTGCTTCATTCACATTCATACAACGCATCATACATTCTCTTCTGTTATTCCGACTTCTGACATGGCCCGACTCGAATATTTGATTCACTTGATCGTGCTACGCCTTCCTCGGGCGTCCCGGGCTTCTTGCATTCAAAATTAATTTATAGAACTACAATTTAATAATAAAAAATAATAAAAAGATTTATTATTATTATTCATTTAATTTAATAAACGGTTTATTTATAAAAATGCAAGGGAATCGTATAAAAATTAGATGTAATTATCATTAAACATATTTATTTTTTAATAAAATATATATACATATATATTGAATGGCTTTAGCCGTGTTCAGTGACCGGAATTGAACAGCCACGTAGTCACCATACCTTTTTTTTATAGTTTATTATTTTTCAAGTATTACTACGATAATGAAAAGAGCAGGCTCTCGAGTTTGGTGTTGGGTAAGCATGTTAATAACAGGGCTATTATATAAGTCATGAATATTAAGAACTAGAAATTAGGTAGCAATAATAGACATACTCATAGATATGGCTTATACTGTCAATTCCCTATTTCCTTCCCATCATTCTCACAACAGTCCCCAATTGGGGATGCCATAGTATCACAGTCTCGAGGCAGTAGGGAGCAGTTGAAGTTTTGTGCGATATTCAGATTGGTAACCGGATAATTCAACACACGTATGAATCGGCACGCTTTTTAAAAGTGATATACTTAAAAGCGCAATATTTTACTAGCCCGAAAACCTAATTAATCAGTGTAATTAAAAAAATAAATAAAAATGTCCCAAAAACCTAATCTAACCTATCCTAATTGGTTTTTTTTGTAAAAAATATATTTATTAGGTTAGGTTAGATTAGGTTTTGGAAAAAGTTTTTTTTTTAATTTAGGTTCGGCTAGGATAGATTTTTGAGCTAGTTTTTTTTTCGTGCTGTTAAAAAGTGTGCCAATTCATACGCGTGTTAAATTATCATGGACGATTTCGTTAAAGAAAAAACGCTCCGAATCGGAATAATAGGAGACGTAGATAAGGCAGCAAGTTAAGAGGAACGGCTTCGTTGCCTGTTTCATACATACGTTATTTTGAATTTGAGGCCAAAATACCCATCCAAACTGAATGATACATATTTTTTTTAAATTGAATGTTTAGTAAATATCTAGTATGGATGAAAGTATTTTATTATTATTTCTTTTTAATTAAGTATATGCCATGAAAAAAAATCAATTTTCATAATTTTAAAGGCAACTTCGAAAATTATTTGCGGTTTATTGTATTTAAAAAAAACATTATATTCGCTATGTAAATGTGATTATGTTAATAAGAATATAAAAACAAAACATTTAAAAAAAAAACAAAAATTTTCGGGTCGATATTTTAAATGATGTACGGCAAATTTGTGTTTCAACGTAAATTGGTAGTTTTAAATTTAATTTAAAGTCCACCACAATGCTGATTTTAATTATTATTAGTTTTAATTAGAAAAATGATTGTTAAAGGTGCCTCTAAAATCGCGAAAAATCAATTCCTTTAATGGCCCATATTTCATAATGTAAAACAAAAATAAATAAATTACTTCTAATCCATACTAGATATTTACGGTACTTTTTGATGAAAAAATTATCATTAGGTATAGGGAAGTATTTTGGCCTCAAATCAAAATTAAGTTTTGTATAAAACAAGCCGCGCAGCCGTTCCTCTTAAGAATCGAAACTTTGAAAATACATAATAACATACGTGACACAAGAACGTATGACCAAATAAACACAGGTTATAAAATATAATATTGATTGAACTATGTTCGACATATCGTCGGACAGTAATAGTTATCATTAAGTATATATCTGCCATGACGAAGACACGGTTAGCCGAAACCGGTTTGAGTGTTCTTATAGAAAAAAGTTATAACACGTGAAAATTTTGAGCATACCTGAGAATTATTTTTAAACTTGCACAAACTGAGCTATCCATTCAACCTTTAGACCCACTCGTGTGAAACGTGTAAAGGTTTTTACGGAAGTAATACGTAATGTTCCGCTTTGTCTGTCTTTTGTGTCATAAAGGGCTTTTTTGTTACTAATGCAATTAAAATCAAACAAACGAACTAGACGCTTTTATGTTAAGTGTTGCAAAGGCACCGTATAAAAGTGAGAGAACGAATTTTTTGCGAAACTTTTTGCATATTATCCACGTGTTTTTGCGAAAAATAAGAGAAAGCATACATTATTATTACCAACCAGTATTGAGCACATGTTCAACATGTAAAGAGGTGTTTAAGTAAGTCATTGAAAATGTCTTACTTAAAGTGGGTTATGCTGCATAATTAACGATTATCACCAATGATTATTAGATTTAGTTTACATTAACTCCACACAGGAGGCCCTGAGTGAAATAATTTCCCTCAAGGCCTATATCATCTTTTGGGATGGTGTGTGGAAGGTCTTTTAGAGAATAGGAAGGAGTGAATAACATGGATCTTGAAGAGACCCATGTTGTAGGATGGAGAAAACACACAGACCATCAGATCATTCCACAGCCGAGCTGTTGAACACAAGAACGAGTCGTAGAAGCGACCCGTTCTCATGTGATAAATATCAACCGTGTGCAAATGTTGGACGCTCGTTTGGCGTGTTTTCCGACTATGCACCGGTGCCGAAGGGATCAATGACGCTAGTTCCTCAGAGCATCTTCCATATATAATCTATCAAACGGTTTTTGAACAGAGTAAATGGTTTTTTCAGATAATTGGGGGCTCCCGACCAGAGATGGCTGCCAAATTCTCCAGTGGGGCGCACTTGCAATTCGTACAGGCTCAGCAGTTGTGTACTATTAAAATATCTGCGGTCTCCGTACAGTACGGCCAGCTTCTGAGAGGCTAACTTTACTCTTCGATGGAGCCCCCATACCTGAGATGGTCACTTAAGGTTACGCCAAGCATATCCAATGGAGGGCTTGTTGGGAAGATGGCTTCTATTAAGGGAGACTAGATTGTCATTTCCATCCCCTTTAGACGTAATCGGACATGATAGGGTCTTTAAAACATTAAATTCGACGAGGTTATTCTTACCCCAAGAGAAGACCCTCTCGAGGTAACCGTCCATTCTCTGCTTCAAAGCCCTCCGAGCCGTTGGAGTTTGTGTGCCCTTTGGGGGCTTGTCAAACAAAGTGCCATCATGGACTGTACTATCATTCAGACTGAATGAATCATCAATAACTTGTTGAAGCTTATAAACCTCACTGTAATATTTAATCATAATAATACCATTGACAAATCCCAGATGAAATATGAAACAGTAAAAGACACAGAAAATTAAAAAGTAACGGTCGCATCTGAGAATCGAACCCAGGACCTCTTGTCTTAATATTATCCTCAATGATTAAACAAATTAATGAGAAATACTTTGAGTACACCAGTGTTTAATATGTAAATATGTTTCGGAAGCGAAGCTTCCGTCATCAAGATACACAGTATACAGGTGTAATCATAGACAATGATCCAAAGTAATACTGATTAGGGTAGATTCGCTTCCGAAACATGTTGATGTTTATATATTAAACACTGGTGTACACAAAGTATTTCTCATTAATTATATTAATAATCACACCACAAAATAAATTAATATTTATTGAAGTTAATTGTTTTACGGCATGATGTTCCGGCAGATGTAGCCTTGACAGCGAGATTTTGGTTTGTATATTAATGATTTTATTTTTTTGAGAAAACAAATTGTTAAGATAATCATTTTAACAGGAAACTGGCGTTTCGTCATGTGTATGTACAAATATACTTTGTGGTATATGTGGAATTGCACTAACCTTCTCACATTCTGGAATATGCAAAGAATGTATTATCATTGTTTGAAGACATTGTCAATCTATGTTTCTTCGTACAGTCGACGAATTTATACGTTTTCAGAATCCAATTATATGCCCGAGAGTGATGTAGATACTCTCAGTATCGTCGTGGTGAAAAACCATAATTTAGAAATGAGCCTTTGCTTGAAATAATAACAATAATATTTTTGTATTAAATACATACAAATGGCTTCAGTCGTGTTTGTTAACCAGATCTGAATAGCCAGGTATTCAACAACCTTCATCTCCCTTATCCCTAACCCACTACCTTTAGCCTTACAACATACCCCATTTGAGGATGTCATAGTCTCACTGGCTCTGGAGAGTTTAGAGCAGTTGGGAGTCTGGCGGTATTTACATAAAAAAGAAACACAATAATACTTTCACAAAAATTTAATGAATAAAATAAATTATACTGAAACATTATATTGCAATTAATCGTTAAACAGCGGGGTAAAGGAAAATTATTTAATTGTATGTTCCGTAATATTATAATTTGGATGTTTTGGGGGGCAATGCGCAAATTATTGTTAAAAAGTTGTATTGGGTAATTTTTTTTTATGCCACCCTGACTCTGAGAAAAAAAATGGCAATACTAGCGCAATTGTCAACACGACGCGTATTGTGATAAAAGCTCGTGTGTTTGTGGAGTTGTATTATTGCCTATTTCTCGTAATTAATGAAACGCGCTTTTCCAATTGGTGTTACATTTAATTCTTTCCTTTGGGTGAAACACGGAAATGTTTGAAACGTTAAGGTTTCAAAATAAGATTGAGAAATACTATTCTAAGCAATATCTTCTATGGAAGAAGGAAAACCATACACTTCAATAGCTTCGTTCGGATACTCCAAACAACGAACGTGAGCCATTCATTTTAATTTTTTATGATGTTCCATTTCATTTCAAACACCATAAAAATTCTAATTAGGTGGTGGTAAATAAAATCATATAAGTGAGTCGTCGCAATATGATCTAAACGCAGTTTGAAAATAGCTTTGATCGCCGATACAGAAATTAACAATAATATAATTAAATTTAATCAACTTTGTATTTAAAAAATAAATAAATGAGATTCTACGAATTAAATACAAAAACAATTAATATGGAAATAAATAATTCAGCCGTCAAAGGGTAACACAAAGTACACGAATTGTGACTATAATAATACATTCGAACATTTCCATCAATGTTCAACTATCGCTTGATACTTATTCGAACTCATACGTCGCAGGAGTCTAGACCATAGGTTCTCAACCTAATTTTTCCCATCGCCCTCTTTGGGGATTTTTTTTTTCTAGAGCCCCCCCCCCCCCTCCTCAATTTTTTTTTTACTTACCATCTGTCAGGAATCTGAAACAATTATTGCCACGATTATATTTAAACGTGTGATTACACTGTAATATTATATAGTCGTAAGATATAAGAACATATTTTTTATTAACTTACTTTTATTAACTTCACCTGTATTTATATACGAGACATTTCAAGTGAAATCGGAAATTTCAATTTTTTAAAATTCAAATAAAAATAAAAATAAAATTCATATCATCCAATTTAATGTAGATCTGAATGTAATGTAATCTTTCAGTTCTATTTTCATCCACTTCTCGAACTACCGAAATATGCAAATTTTCGCACACGTGATAAAAATGGTTACAATACATACAATAACAAGAATTAACCAATATTAAAGTTTACTTTGCTTTATTAATACGCGATTAGAGTGTTTTTTTTTTTTTTTGAATATTTTTTTTGCCTGCCCACGCCCTCACTGTGCCATCCAAACGCTCCCTAATTTTCTCTGGGTCTTCTACTGCTCCCCTGAAAGTCTAAAACGCCCACAAGGCGTTATCGCCCACGTTGAGAACCTATGGTCTAGACCAAGCTATTGAGAAATTTACACGCATCTCAGTCCTCGCAAAAACTAGAGAAAGTGGGTTAGAAAATGTTGAATGAGGAAAATATTAAGCTATTTACAATGCCAAGGCAGAAATATACTTAAGCCGTTCTCGCCTTCGTATTCACTAAAATTAAAAATAGCTTTGCAGTGCGATGGTTAACGTACTCCACTTTTGAGTCTTTATACGAGTTCGATTTCCGTCTAACTAACTGTGCCTAACTGAAATCTTGTATGAGAGAAATGGCATGAAAACGATACAACTTTAGGTATATAGAGAGAATAAATGGTTGTCCGATCCATCTTCGTAAATTCAAGCCTCTTTATTTTATTTATATTTATGCATTATCGACCGGTTTCGGTTTAACTCAACCTTCATCAGGAACGTACACATATATATAAACTAAATTAACATCAGAAATATATCATAATGAAGACAGTAAAAGTGGGGGAAAGAGACAGTATAATAATAATAATAATCGGATGATTTTTATAGCGCCGTTTTTGTGAAAAATCACCTCAAGGGCGCTGTACAAATCTTACTTTCTATTCTTACATTATTCCTATATTACATCTATTACATTTTTTTTTTTTTGGACAGGCTATCATTACACATTATTTATAGACCATATAAAGAGATGCAGTTAAATTATCAAAACTAAATACGGCTTGATCTAAGTTTTCATACATGTTAAATTGAGAGAAAAAAAATGCTAACTGTATTTATTCCTTACGATATATTGCAAAACGCTAATAAAAATGATAGGAGTCATGTGAAGTTGGGCGGCGGTGAGGACGGGGGCCGGGGGAACTGATCCATATCCATATACAATCTTCTTTGTCTTTGTTGGTGACGCCCCTGGGCGGCCTGACGGGACTGCCCGTACGCCAGGTAGCGCTTGTCGGCCGGCTTCAGGATCTGGAAAGAGCACACCAGCGTATCGTCCATTTCTCGCCCCAACCGGTGGTGTCCTTGTCGGGGTCGTACCACAGCAGGTCGCAGAGCAGACTGGTCGGGCACGTCCGTGGGCCGCATGATGCACCGGATCTGCTCTGTAGACTGGAGGTCAGAACTCAGGTCGCCGTGACAGCAGAAGATCTTCTCGTCAAATGTCTTTTCCTATTGCGCCTTTCTCGGCAGCCACGAAATCTAATTTTACGGGTTGCGATTGTGGTACAACGTTCAAGGTTATACAACGATATCTTTTTGCAGCTATTAAATGGTCCAAAATAACACATTCACTATTAAGTTTGCGTCGTGCAGCACGGTCGTAAACGATATTGTTTACAATCACCATAGTTCAAAGAATAACATTGTAAATCAACCATTAACTTTGGACACTTCCCTAGTCTTTTAAGAGGCAAAGGTCTTTAAACAAGCACATGTGGCGACCGATGACCGATGCTTTTGGGTTAATTTAGAACAAAATGACAGATTTGAACTTAAAATGTTTGGGTTTTTATTTGATTTTTTATTATAAACTTGATTTAAGCCCGAAACGGCCACACTGAAATTATATGATTTTTATAAATGTAACCTATAAATTATTACGGTTATTTTACGCTATTTTAACACCCGAAAAATTAAGAACTAAGCAATATTTCCCAGATAAACTGGAGCGCTTATAAAAAGCTGCCGGCTGCTGCGGTATATCAGAGTAGAACAGGACAGCATCAGTGAGTGGTCGGTAGAGCGGTCGGTAGAGGGGTAGAGGAAGGGGGGGGAGAAGGGGAACATCCTTAAAATCGGACTTTGGGTTAAATCTAATTTTTTATTTAAAATTTGGCAATTACTATTTTATATGATTTCGAATGTTAAGGGGAACGGCTGCGGTTCCTTTTTCATATAAAACAGATTTTTGGATTGGAGGCCAAAAAACTTTTTTTTTTAAATTAAAGGTTTATTAAATATCTAGTACGAATGAGAAGCATTTTATTTATTTTTGTTTTTATTTTCTAAGTATGTGCCATGAAAAAAATCTATTTTCATAATTTTAGAGCTTAGAAAATTATTTGCGGGATTAAAGAACTTTTTAAAAAATACATCACATTTGCTTTGAAAGTATGATTACATAAATAAAAATTTTAAATGACATTTAGCCCCTAAATAATTGTTAAAGATGCCTCAAAAATCGCGAAAAATCAATTCCTTTAATGGCCGATATTTCATAAGGTAAAACAAAAATAAATAAAACACTTATCGTACTAGACATTTACTAAACCCTTAATTAAACAAAATAGATCATTCAGTTTGGATGGGTATTTTGGCCTCCAATCCAAAATTCAGTTTTGTATGAAACAGGTACCGCAGCCGTTCCCCTTAACAAATATTACTAATTTCATACCTATTTAAATAATATTTTCTAGAGTTAAAACGATTTTGAAACAATTACAACATTCTGATTTGAGGTTATCCTTGGCATTCGAGTTTGAGAGTTTATTACTTAACATACAGTAACGTCCAAAAGAAAAACATCATTTTTAAATTATGAATTTGATTTGTGAATTTGATTTTGTGTTATTATTTATGTAACGTCCAATACATGATTATTTCGATCCAGAAATTTCAGAAATACATAAAAATCACCTTTCCGCGTAATTGTCTTCCTTGCAAAGCGTAAAATAATAAAAAAAGTTTAAATATTAATTTTTTTCAGAATATGCTGTAGAATCATCTCCTTTCGGAAAGTACCACTAATTTCTGAATACCGTTTGGTTTAGTAAAAAATATGCACTAAGCCCAATGTACTTTTTTAAACTTACTTTGATTTTCCCATGAGCCATTAACAACCTTTTAATCGATCGCTGGGCCCTCGATTTGTATCTACTTTTAAATGTCAAACTATAGGTAGAGGGTAGAGGCATAAATATATAATATAAATTTAACAAACAAACAAAACAATATTATAATTTCTTAACTATTGGTATTCACTTTGTGGCGTCATTATAAATTAATTAATTTTAAAAATATACTTTTTTGCACCACTTTATAAATATACAAAAACATCTACACGTTTGTATTTACATATTCCTGATGATGACAGTATTGCTGTCGAAACATGTAGATGCTTCGACAGCAATACTGTTTAAACAAAGTATATTTTTTAATTAATTAATTAATAATAATATTATTTTAATATTAGGTAGGCAGTTATATAAGTTATGTTGACGCCTCTAATTAGTAAGCAGGTTTGCGGTTTGCGGTCTATTCGGAATCGGCACACACACGTACTAGCTAACGTTTGCCTTCCAAAATCCTCGGATTCAGGTGACGATGTTTCGCAAACATATTTCCATAAGAAGCAAAATCGATGCCGACATATATTATGTCGAAATTACTCAAAATATTAATTCTGTGGATGCTATTTTCCAACAATACTAGGTATCGGTGGTGGATGCAGCACAATTATGAACATATTTCTTATTTGTATCGGACACAGCAGGTCCTAAAACCACCACATGATCGAATCTCACGCAAGGAACTTTAAAAATCAAAAAACAATTCATTATAAAACCATATCCGTTAATAAATAATAAAGTGAAACACTTATTTCAGAACTAGCCCGTAGAACGTAGGTACAGTGAAAAATCGAATTTTCTCCGACATTTTTTATTTTTTTTACAGTGTCTGTAAATGCCAGTAAGTACTAAGGTAACTAAGTATTTTACAAGTAACTTAACTATTTGCAATTTTTTATAAAAATGATTTCTTCAAAATATTGATATTCACTTTGTGGCGTCATTATTAATAAATAAATTAAAAAATTACTTTATAGTCACCACGTTATTAATATACACGGATGTCAACATGTTTCGAAAGCGATGCTTTCTTCATCAGGAATATAAATAATACAAAAAAAATAATAATGGTTTACAGATTGTTATTTATAGAAAAGGAAAACTTTTAAGATTAATAACATAAATGAAACATTTAAAGTATAATAAATAAGATTAACTTTGTTTAAACCACTGTTTTTAATAAATA
>JAHDVE020010388.1:0-26268 GCA_022606495.2 Halesus radiatus
GATGATGCCATGTGTTATGACCCAGGATGATATAGTAACAAAATATATAGTTGCAATGTAACTATATTTTACCTGCTACAGACGCATGCACATATCAAGAGTGATAGCTATCGCTTATGAGCATCTCTCGACTACCCACGGTCCAAGGAATGGGGGCTTAATAGGTTAGATGATTATTAGTGAAGAGGCAGTTTACTAAGATGGGCATTGTATTCATATATCCAATAACTTCTAAGTTGCCATATGATTAAAGGCAAAGAGGTTTGTTTTTGATAGGGTTGGTGCATTTTGTGCCTACATATTTGCTTCAAGCTAACTACATTTAAACCTTAGGAAAACATTGCTTTTTAAGTATTCGACAATACAGCTGTACACTCTGTCTTTATTCTATGCTCTGTATAAGTTCTAAGAGCATTGCCTCCTGAAGACCTCTTTGCAATTTGAACTAGCTATATGTCACTATTAATGCTTTTCTTGTAGGTTAGCTCGCCTCGTATTATATTTGGTGGTCGATCCGTGCCATCTCAAACAAAGTCTTTCCTCTTATTGAATTTATAGACCACCCTAATCTATATACAGGTTACTGAATTAATTAATACAATATCATGAGAAATGAACTCTTTATAATCGCACTCAAACACGCGATAAAAAATACAATAGTACAAAATACATCAAAGTCAATATAATTGAAAAACAATGTCTACACAACGAAATAATGTGTACAAATTTGATTATAATGGTCTGTAGTCCCCCTATAATTCTAGTGCGACGCACTTGGTGCCAGTATAATGTTTATCAAGGTTACAAAAAGAAAATTTTCGAAGAGGTTTACGGATATCAAGGCATTAATTTGCAAGTGATCGAAAGAAATGTCAATGAGCAAGCCCCAAAGAATTTTGGAGGTAAAAGTTTCGTTTGTAAAGATTATAAGACATCTATAAACTTAATACGGGCGACCTTTTAAATAGCAGTTTTGAAACTTAAACTAAATCACTATACGGCAGATGAGCCAAATCACAATTTAATGCCAATAATTTACTTCAAATTTACTTTTGCGGTTTCATTAACATTTACATCTCTGCAAATCGCAAAACTTAAATTGATTATGATAACATACTGGATTTTTATATAGTTGATTAAGACAACTTGCTAGCAAACGAACTTGATTGATGTACAGATGCAAAATAAGTATAGTGCCATATGTCATACCTTGGATGGCCTAGTCACGAAATACCATAGTGAGTATGCAAACTCAAAGTATCTAATCCCATTTTTAAGGCATACAACCATAAAGAGCTATAAAAAAAAGTTTGGGAGCATCTCGCCGGATTGCTCCGGGCAAGGAAGAGGGGTGGATAGATTACCCCGATGATTTTATTAAAAGGCGGTCTGATAAGACTATTATCGTAACGGGTAAGTTTTAGTAAAGGATAAACGAACTTTACCAATTAACTCATAAATGAATTTACATTTACTGGCTAACAGAAGTCGGGACCAATTGCCAAAAGCTCGTCCATTTAACAAACGTGAGAATGTGATTATGTCTTATGTCACGATCTCTCCGGGGTTGGTTTCATATCCCTCGCAGATATGCAGAGGCGCTCCGTATAACACCCCAAGCGATTATATATCCAAGCAAGAGTTACCAGTTCAACGCCTTTAAACATCTTAGCAGACTACCTTAAATCGAAAGAGGAGCGAGTGAAGGTAATGAAGAGCTAGTTTTTCTTATAAATTTATTGACAATATAGTGAATATAAAAATGTCTGTAACTCGAATATTACCAAACTTACTGTGGGTCCTTTAATCGATTAACAGTGCGTAATAGCTCCAATAGAGATTTATTGTTAAATATGGTCTTGGCGGTTCGCAGTTTATTGACATATCTTTTTACGGGAAGCTTTTTTATGCAATATCCATATGATTCGTGCAGTCCCAACCTTTGTGTCATTTAGCAAATAAACCTCATCATGCACATCGTAACTAAAAAGGCTTTGTTGTATCCGGCGGTAGTTGTCTGGGGTAAACTATAAGCTAAAAACTATATTTAAGCAAAAAGTGTTTACTATGGTACTGATATTATTTAAGATTGAGTTTTGTTTTGTTCTTTTCTTCTGTCCGCAGATTACACCTCATCACCATGTTGCACTACCTACATTATTTTGCTAATAACTATAGATTATAAAACTTCTCGCATGATATCTGCATAAACACACAATCTAGCCACAATTAAAGCTTTCATAGCGCTACAGTGGAAAAGTAACACTAGGCCGCCAATATTGGAATCTCATATTGAAATTAGGCTTATCTTATAACATGACTAGTTTTATTAACAAGTCCCCGATATTTATCTGGAGCTTACTCAGACACTACAAAAATGCATAGTCTCTGGGAGAGAAACGATATTAACCTTGTCCAAGTTTGCTAAGATATTCCTGCTTTAGCCTGTTAAACAGTTACAACGTTTATGGCAATATTTATATTCACCTAACGGCTGCCGCACATGCTAATTTTGCAAGATTGTTTGGAATGCAACAAAGTGTGGGTCAACCGAATACCAATGCAAACAACTAAAAAAATCATCATCGAATAAGACAAATTGTAATTATGAGTCCTCGTGATGAGTTGAATGCATGGGCAAAATTTATTAAGGCTATGAAATCATTACTGTCAATTCTCTATATGCATATCTGAAATTAGAATGTACTATGCATTTTGCAGGAATCAGCAGACTAAAAGCTCCTAATAAAAACATCGCAAAATGCTTGATTATTATGTTAGTAACTAAACATGCTAGCTGCAAATATTTTCATGTACTCTTCTAAATGACGATTACAAGTACAAAACATCCTGTTGATCTGATGTAAAGTCTTTAAGGGGCATTGTACATTTATTTTAGCATAAAATATATTTCCATAAATGTCTTTGGCAAAGGTATAAAGGGACTAAGGAGTTATTGTGTATGTGCATTGTAGGGTTTGAAGTTTTTACAGCATACTTACCAAATTTTACAACATATTTGCAAACACGTCCACGCTGTCGCCTGGTTTAGCTAACAACACAATAGCATTAGAAATGTAACAACAGCTGCTCGGGATTTCTATTCAAACTACAACCCAAGCTGCTTGTTGAAGATTAATCCAATTCATGAAAATCACTACAAGACTAAGCTAGATCCAATTTTTAATCAAGACTGCATAGTGATGTATTTAATTGAACAATTCATAACGGGGTATTACAGGAAATTTGGAAGCGAATGCGAAGATCTAAAGTCTAAACACGCCGAGGTAATGAAGATTTTAAGGTCTGATTTGAACATTGCGTGCACTGATCTGTCGAATTCATTGCCACTTAGTACTTTGATGTATTAAGGAATGGTACCCATAAGGAAATAATTGAGATGTTGCAGAAAATGGTTGCAGTGTATCGAGAAGCCAGATGCCTAGCATTAGCGTACGACTTCAATAACGCATGTCCAAATGAATATGATAAGATTATATCCAGCATGCTTACAGATTTGGAGCCTGTGATGTACAAAATCATGCAGCTATCGAACGGTCTTCAGAAAAAAAGAAATATGGTAAGCTTGCGGAGAAATATGCGGAATCTGGCAACTCCGCATTGCTTGACCAACACACGTCTGATGATTACTGCAGGTTTAAGATGATGAGGAGAGAAGAGCGTGATAGTGAATGCAGAACTTTTGATGAGTTTTTGCCAGACCAATGTGAGGATAACAAAATTGATGATTTTGACAAAATCCTTGGGGCGAGAGGATTGGAATAAATCGAACTGAAGGATTCTTTTTTGTAGTAGCTAACTTTTGTCTAGCTTTAAGATTTATCATTAGAAGATGCAGTTGAAAAAACCTCTAGGCAGATAATGAAATATGCCTATCCAGTGGAACAATTTATCTTAACCTAACTTTAAAACTAGGGTATGTTTTAAGTATTGTCAAAAAAAAACTATCGCCAATCTAAACAGCAAAGTGGATAAATTCTTTGATTTAATCATCTCTTGAGTGTATGTTACTTTAAATTAAAAAAACATGTTTTCTAATTGTAATAAAGATGCTGTTTACATACGGATTTAGCCAACACGGTGTAGGCCTAATATATTGAGCATTAGTACCGTAAATGTCATTCAGTATACTGTTTAAAGACTACGATGAGCTTAGTCTGTACGTAGTATTTGTAAAAAATCCGATTCGAAATTATCTAAAAGCGCATTAATTTACACCATGTATTTGATTTCCGCTTGAGTTGTTAAACTCTTATTCAAGGGCAATTAACATGATTAAGATTACATTGCAGACTCAAATATAGAGAAAGTGATCCCGTGAGTAAGCAATCCATATTTTCATTATCATATTAATATATGATTTGCAAATTTATCGTCGGTGTGTCTATTACACATAAACCTGCCATTACTTGGCGACCTTACCTTTTTTAGTACAGTAGTCTATGAGGATGCTCTCAAAATTTTCATAGACCCTTTAATTGTATTCTTGCTTCTATATATGGTTTAGTTCATGCGCCTCTTTGATATAATATTACTAACCCGCGTTGTACATGATTTATGATGTAAGAAATGTCCAAGTGAAATTCTACTCATAAAACCATTCAAATTATATATATCATCGTTATATATAATTACTCTAAAGCTCCTAAAAGCCAGCTAAATTTTTTTTTAATTAGTAATCATTTGGAAAAAAGCATGCCTCTTTATACCTGGTATAAAATGACGTCTTGTCGTCCCCTAGAAAGTTGTATGAAAAATAATGCCAACAGATGGATTTTATGCTTAAGTAATGACATGCTTCGAATTTTTTTTTCTTCTTATATAGAGTCTAAAAACAAAATTAATGTGACAGAGTTTAAGGTGTAGATTTTGTCTTACTCTGGACTTTGTATGGCTTAGGATAATCTTTATACATCATTATGGTGTTCTCTCACATAGAATACGTAAGATCATATACCTCTGTTTGATGCAAAAGCCGGTTGAGGACGCCTCAATTTAGTAACAGGGGTTAATCTTTTAATGTGTGAGAAATTGAATTGGCGATCTGTTTGATTGAATATGTCCAACTAAGAGCAAAGTTTTTTTACTAATAAATAGGCATAGGAAGTATTTTAACAACGACCAGCTATTTTAATATCACCTGTCGCACAATTTGCTTATTATAAAACTGCTACTAGAAATTATGAATAGTGTCATTCTAGATACTTTTTAAAATTCATAAATTGCCCACAATGATCAAACATCAATTAAATTATATTCTTTTTTTCTTTTTGTAAAATCAAACTAGATCGCTCCCATATACATCTCTAGAAAACCAAATAATACACATCTAATTTCTATCCCTTTGTCAATCCAAAGCCCAGAGATTAGATTCGGGATAGCATTTGTTTTTTAAAATTTATGAACATTTCACGAAATAATAGCTCCACAAAACTATATACGTTTATTTAGTAACAGAAACAAAGATAGGGATGGTATATAATCTTTAATATACGATATGTTACGCTACCCACTTAAAGGGACCTAACCTTGTTCGCAACCCTTTGTTCTTCCTTTAAAATTCCGAAGAACTATGGGTGAAGAACTAAAAGGCTGCGAACAAGGTAGGGGTGCTGAAAGATGTTTTCCAGCACATGAGCATTTGATCGCGGTCATCTAGCTCGTATTAAATTTTCCTTCGGCTATTCATGTTTTCAAAATTTGCTTTGTTTATATACTATGGTAGGAGGGAACTTTTGGAGGGAAAAGATGGAGGGAAAAAAAAGGAAAGGTTTTGGAGGGAAAAAAATAAATCAAAATATAATAATAAGTGGATTAATATAATATTTATATTGTTTTAGACCTGCGTTAAGTCAGCTTTCACTATAATATAACTAGAAAAGGTTTGACTTATAATTTTCGGCTATAAACCCAAACTCAACATAAAAATTATTTATCATTCAACCTAAGGATATTGACATGGGGTAGTTTCGTTAATACTCAATTAAGCCGTAAACCCAATTTAGAACTGTATTGCAAAAAGAAATTATCAAATATATAGAAAAGTCAAATGCGATAAAGTATACTAACGCCTCTCCAAATTATATAGTCAATAACAAGAGATAATGCCTCAACTGTAGTAGATCAGCTAATACCTTGCAAAAAGCATTCGTAAAAATTAAAACTGTTAAAAACCTTTATATTTACATTTATAAAAGCAAACGGACAATGCTTTATTCCCCATTTGAGGTTGTAAGAGTGGAGATATATGAGTTTACTTATAATATGCGAACAGCAAAACTAAGTGAAAACAACTAATGCTCTTCCAGGCTGGCATGTATATAGGCAAGAGAAATCCAGGTTTATTATAGTGTCTTTAGACTTCTATGAATAAATATATTCACCATTCCAGCTTTATTCAATTGACCAACAAGTTCGTGCAACTTATCAACATCATCTGTGCCATGGTTTACTTTTCTTTTATCTAGAAAACTCTCTACCAGGTCTTAATTTCCCTCCTATTTTTGCAAAGTAATTGATGCTTCGGAATTTACAAATGTTAATAATAAATCCCCGGCGTTTCCGTTATGCAATCAGCTACCGAGATATATTGTTCTGTGATCAAATGAATGCTTAGCTATACTAAAGACCCCTCGACTCTCACGCTATGCCATCAATTATTTTTTTACTTAACAAATACAGACTGCCAAACCCAACGGTTTTTTATAGCTTAAATCCAAGAAGATGACATCTTTGCTATATCTTGGATCAAAAAACCAAATATCATTATATTTTTGATAGAGTGTCTTAAGATTTAATACTGTAAGAAACAGTCTTGGTTGCTGTTATATTGGTTAGAGCTACAAAAATCTTTATTGCGTTTTAGAGTTCAATCTTAGTCAAAGCCGATTTTCGTCGTAATAGTTGTCTTCTTTTAGAATTTTTGGTTACACAATAGCCAAGCATTTACGACTACCGTTAATGCTTATTTGACAGCATAGTTGATTTATAGTGTAAAATACCTTAGTTATTTAAGATAAATGAACCTTCCTTATTTAATTGTATCACATAGGGTAAGTTATTTCAATGTGCCTATTGCATTAACATATTACTCCTTCATAAATAAATCTAATATCTCCGGAAGGCTAGGGTTGTTTCGTCGTTCTAAATCAACCTTCGCTGTAAAATGATGTTTTTCCTAATAATAAAATATTCTAGTCTTTCTCTTTCTTTGACTATAGTGAAGGGGGTCTTTTATCTAAAAAAGGAATCATTTTGTAATATATCACCAAGCGCAGGTCCGTGCTAATTTGGCATCGCGAATTATAATAAAATATCTTAACATTTTGCATCTGATTTGATCTATCCCTGTTAGATGGTTTTAAATAACTTTCTTGCATCTCAAGTTTTGCTATGTAGCTAGACGTTTCAATAACGGGATATGGATATTTCTATTTGACATATAAATATAGAACTATACTTTGGGGAAAATTGATACGTAGAATCTTTTTGTCTTAATAGCAACCTTTTCCTACAACTTTGTTACTGTT
The DNA here is from genome assembly GCA_022606495.2 of Halesus radiatus. NCBI lineage: Eukaryota > Metazoa > Arthropoda > Insecta > Trichoptera > Limnephilidae > Halesus > Halesus radiatus. The sequence continues at coordinate 7,551 of JAHDVE020010388.1, forward strand.
GAATAAAGTATAATGGATGACCAACCCTTAAAAAACGATAAGTTAAATCAAAACTCAATCTATGTTTATAGACCCTTACCAACCTAAGTTTTTTCCATTACTGCTAGCTTTATATGCCGAAATAGTCAATAAACTTCAAAACAGTTGTAAAGCTATCCCAGTCTGGCTATTTTATGTCTTTAAAATTGAAATAAAAAGCAAATACTTCACTCTCTAGTAAATACACTTTATATGCCCCTTTAGATATCATCTTTTTTTGTTTATATGTCAAAATAAGTAAAAATTTGCTCTATTATCGTTTTTTTATTATGCATCAATTAAAGGCCTTCCTTTGTCAAAACTAATAAGAGAAAAAAAGCCTGTCAGAGAGGAAGTAAGAATTACGATATGCATAATGAGGATAATCTATTCAACACAAAACCACCTTACAAAACCTATCCGTCTATCCTGAATGCAAGAAGTTTAGTAAGGAATGTTGAGAATCATATACATAATTTCACGGTGTAACTAAAGGCATAGAATTGATGTATATTCTAAAGATGGGATCTTGAAAAAACAAACTCCATCGACCTTTTAATTAATCAGATTTGTTGATATTGACAAAATACTAAGGTGACTGTAAATGACTACAGCAATATTGAAATGATGACAATGTTTCGTGTTTGAATTCAAAAGAAAACTCTTTAATCAGCGACGATGAAAATACAAAATGTGTTGAATGTATTTGAGATTTGACGCGTTAAGTACATGCCCGGTTTCATAGGCTGACATTGAAAATACTAAAGCAATGTTATAACGGACTATAACAGACCCCCTTTTAAGAAAACGGTGGAGTTTAAAAAAAAAAAACTGATACACGGTGCCTTAAATATATATATAATATTAGAGACTTAATGAGACACTTGAGGCCATATCCTTGGAACACAGAAGGAGCATCGAGGATTGGTCAGACAGAGGAAGTTTGATAGAGGAGTCAATAGAGAAGATGTGTGATGCTGCAACGAGCCGGGAAACACTTGTGCTTTAAAATCCTAGACATAAGATATACTAACCCATAAATAAATTACTTTTTAGAGACTTAATGGATTCGAGCAAAAAGTAAAAGTAATGATGCTGATACAACAGGGACACCGGAAATACGCAGTGAAACATCTTTATGGCTATACTTATTATACTAGCAAAATAAATTGCCAAATTAGTTTAAAAGCTTCAAGAGGTAACGAATTATAGCCTATAAAAAGGTTATAAAGGATTTAAGGAAGTGATTGAAAGATATGTGTAGAGGAACTTAATTTAAACATAATAAAGTATGTATGATTGATTTTACTGCAATACAAGTAACAAGATGCGCTTAACAACAGTGTTATTTGGGGAAAACTGGGCATAACCCACACCATATTCACAAAGCCTGTATTAGAAGAGATATACAGCAAAGTACTGTATAAAGTGATGACGGACAGGCAAATTTGGAGGTAAAGGGGTGTTATTTGGAGTTAATGAGATGACAAAATCCAATAATTTACAGAAAAAAAAAATTTATACAACACAATAAGTAAGCCGCAATTTAATGGAATGCTAAAAAGGTATAAGATAATGCTTTATAGGAGTGAGAATCTGAAAAGCAATCATGGCGGAAAGTCGACAATTTTTTTAAAAGCACATTAAATATCTATATGATATTTTTTCGAGAAAATAACGGTGGATTAGAGTGTGCAATAATATGTAACACATGCTTATAAGCTTGCACCACACAACATTTAGTCAGAAGAGCTGAATTTTAGAGATATGCATGTTATTGAAAAATAAGGAAAGGTTTGGACTACTACGCTTTTTATAAATTGAGACCATGAATTTAGATGTAATATTTAAGCGTTAAACTATTAAAGGTTTGGATATAATTGCATTGATATCACTTTTGTTAGCATTGGGCAAAAAGCGTGCTAAGTTTTACTAAAAAGTTTACATAGATGAATTATTGACAAGGTAAGATTTATAAGATCCCGCTTCATTAGTAGTGAGACGAGGTATTTTGTAGGATATTACAAGTAATTTTAAATTGAATTTACAATCAGAAAGGATGACCCGTAATAAGCTTTGCAGAATTTTTTGAGTAAATAGACGGGATGTAGGGATCGCAGATGATAAATAGGAGAATATCGATGAAAAAATTATACGTATTTTCCATAGTCTTAAAAATATACAAATTATTGACAGAGCATTGATAAAAGCTAGACATAAATTAATCCATCCCAGGCAAATAATTCTGAATACACAATGCACAGTCAGCACATCTTACTACCATTACAATGCTTCTTTTAATAGCCATGTCTGCTTGGTATTTTAATACAAAAAGATCCCCCATTGCTTCTTTTTTCTATAATTTGACGTACATAATTGGTGCGTTGCATTTAAACGCATTAATACTAGACAAATCTGTGGAAACATACAAATTACGAGATTTCAAAAGAACATAAATGATGAAAACCGGATCTCAATATAACACGAGGTGCACGGAAAAATGCCTTTTCATTACAAGTGTTATGCAACAAGCAATTTAGTCGTGTGCAAGTCACCATGATCATATCATTCCATAATTAATTTGCTTAAACTGCTTATATTCTTAATAAGTTAAGATGATGTGTTTAATGAAACAATGGAACTTAGAATCTGGTTTTGTTATAATATCAAGAATTGTTAAAGCAATTATAATACAAGTCGTCTCAATGATACAAAAGAATGTCGTACATAAATCGAAAGGCTTTACGACAAAATAATTACCTTCACTAACATAATTGTTCTTTAGAAAAGCTTACAAAAACTACTCAAAACTCATGGTTGACTTGCCATTATGCCTCTATCTTTAACTATTTATCAGAGAGTTTTACTGATCGTATGATCAAGAGAAAATAACAAGACCATAACGCATTTATTGATGTTTAAGTGGTGTTTAAATTATATATCAGTATACACTTGATCTTTTTTAAATTGCTTTTCCATAACAAAAAAATTTCTTAGTCCTCACTATGAAAAAAATTCTTCCTCCTTTTAATGTATCCTCTTGATGTCACTCTCCTTTATAGTTCTTTTTACACGTTATTGCAAAAATTACTGAGGCTACACAAGTAGTATGCACCACATGTGAAACGAGAAGCCGAGCTTTGCATGTTCTATGGTTCTCTTCTCATGGTTATGCAAAGAGTAATGCGACATTAATCATAAACAATCTTTGTCATTGCTTTATTGCCTCATTATCCTAGAAATATATGTATCAAATAGTCTAAAATAGAAGCCGATAAAAATCACTAGATTCAAAACACGGGATTGCATAGTATTTTTTGTAGTAAACATATATTTCCAAACATGACGGTCAGTCTTCTCCTTTTGCTTGTTAGTCCCCCCTATAGTCATTACTTTGCTGGTGACATACTCAGCAAAATTATTTTTTAATCTTCTTGGTTACTTATGCTTCGAAGTGCATTGAAAAGTATTACTTTAGGCATATAAATCGGGGGTATAAAAGTTGCTTAGATTTATCATTAATGTAAGCAAAATAAATAGTATACGTCTTGATACTTGCTAAAGCTAAAGGGGCATTTTATAGAATTACAAAACCATCCTTGAATGGCTGGCTAGTAACTTAAGCAGTCAGAGACTAGATCGGAAATGCTATCTTTGATTGGTGTATTTTAGACAGACAAGTTATAGTAACAGGTAAACTGTCTATCTGATAATACCAAGGCTCAGCTAATGTAAGTATAATAACCTTGTGATAGCTAAAAGATTCCATACAAAAAAATTGATTGAAAATTTTAGAATCTATATGAGTTTTATCAACTCTTTCGGGCGCCCTCGACCTTTACCTGCTCTCCATTGCATTAGCATCTACGCGAATTAACCATCAAAGAGGATGTTTGCTTTTATTAATCTTACCTTGCTTATCACTGGTATTATTCCAAAATATGACAATACAAGTGAATTAAAAGTATAGTAGTTTACGCACTTCATCCGGCCAATGAAAATAACTAGTATATATGTTTTTTTCTCAAAACTACTAGTAAAACAATTTCTCATTGCCGTTTAAGGTGAAATTAGGTTCATTGGGTCCAAATGTCTAGACTACATTCACACTTGCGTTTATAAGAGTCTCTCTCCCCTAGCCGGCATCAAAAAACAATACTCTATAAGATCATTTGATAAATCTACAGAACAGAAAAGGCAACAAAATCCACAAATATCTCTAGCTAAATACTATGCATATCATAACACCATAGGCTAATTATCAAATTGCAATTTAAACTAATTTAAAATGGCACAAGCAGTACTAAGACCACCGCTGACATGTTTCTCTAATGCGAAACATTATTTCTCATGGAGCCATCCCATATTTATTTGGACCTCCATTCAGGCCTCCATAATATTACCTAAAGTCATCTCAAAACTCATTACAAATGTGTGCTGCGACCAGGATTAAAATAATGTTCTACCTATATCGCTCTTTGGAAGTTTATATAATTTCCATGTCACATTATATTGTATCATGCGAGCATGACGACCATATAACGACCACGAAAGCGGTGAGTACGGCAATTATGTACTTTTTACAGCTCTGCGGTTAAAGTATATCAAGGCAAGAATTTTTTTCTGCTACAGGTGAATACTTTCTTTATATTAGTGATATGCCGTAAACCACTCCATTTACGCATAATTTCTTCATTGTTATATAGGTTTGGTATTGTTTTCCTAGCAGTTTTAGTGTTCATATAGAGGAATCCAATTAACAAAATTAAACAAATCTGGTTTGTCATTTTTCTAGAAGCATTAGATCTCCTATTACAAAATTCGTTTAGATGGAAAGAAATACAAATGCGTCAACCTCTTATATCAAAGAATACAAGCTTTTTCGCAAAATTGATATTTGTCTTTTTGATTCGTATATTATCACATTTGGTCTATTCGAGATTAGCTAGCAAAATTGAAAAAGGGGGCCATTAGGGGTAGAATAATAATTCAACAGAAATTTATATGAAGTTTAGCTTGGAATTCAATTAGTACTTAAGCTTGATTTAATAGCCAGGCAGTAGGTATTTTATCTAGCGGTAAAATATTAACTAAAGAATACAGACAGCTAAACAGTATCGAGTAAGGTATGGGGCATGAAACATATACAGTTTTCTAAAAATTGAAACTAAAGATATACACATTCTGATAATTATAAAGTCATGCCTATTGGGGGAGTTTCTAAAGTACCGATTTGCATAAAAGGATTTAACCCGGTGTCCAAAGTGTTAACTATGTTTTGCTGCATACCATACTTGAGAAATGTAGATTGATACGGTGGAATGAAAGCATTTGATTTAGATGTTTACATCGAGGCATACATCCAGAATATTCTCAGGAGGAAAATTCATGAACTAGTCATCGGGGAATATAGAAGAGCTTAGATGAGGTTTAAAAAAAAACGGCCAGCCTTGGTAGAGTATTGATATCATTTCGACACTTGAGATGCTTGTGAATCTGAAGCCGCAAGATATTATGATATCAAGGATTAATTGAAATGATATAAATATGTCTGTCCAATTTCTACGTTGATTTGCTTTAATGAAAAGAGGCACTGTAAAGCTATAAGTTTAATAAGCACATAACAATTCATGTGCAGTTTACTCGTCAAAATTAGCATTTTGAATTTTGAATATGAGGTTTTACATATAAAAAATTAGTGCTGCGAACAGAAGAGGAACCATATTAATAATTGCTTGCTAGTAAATGTAACATATAAATAACTGATAAGATTGATTGGGTAAAGTAAACTTTAGTAGTCCACATCCAGTTTAAATAATTGTATTTTTTAACCCTAAACGATGTGGACTACTAAAGTTTACTTTAGCCGATTGATTTAAGTAATAATAGTCATTACTGTCGCGATTAAGTACAAGTTTTATTATTTTTATTTTATTCTTGATTAGGGTCTAAACCTTGTTCGCAACCCTTTGTTCTTCCTTTAAAATCCGAAGAACTATAAGGAAAGAACTAAAGGGCTGCGAACAAGGTAGGGGTGCTGGAACACCGATTCCAGCACATGAGCAGTTAACCGCAGTCATCTAGCTCTTGTTGGATTGTTTCCTAGTAATTTATTTTTGAAAATTTGCTTTGTTTATATACATAGGTAGGAGGGAACTTTTGGAGGGAAATAGTGGAGGCAAAAAAAGGAGAGGATTTGGCGGGAAATAAAACATGGGAAAGTGTTAAGTTGTTGGCCCCTAGATGCTTCCTATAAATCATCTGGAGACCCCGAAATATAATATCTAGGCATTTCCAATAGATTGATTGTAACATCATCATTACAACTATTTATATCCAAATCATCTCTTATTTTATTTCATAAATTACCAATATTGCCTGGAAAAGCAGTGCGATATGTCTACAAGGCGTCAAAATCCCTTTTAAAGCGCAAATGTAATGTTTAGATATACTACTCTCAAATGCAATAAGTTATTGTAAAGCCTCTTAACCATTTAAGTCTTGTTATAAAAAAGGTTAATGTAAATTATTAATATGTACGGATCAAATATTATGTTGCGAAATTCAAATTAGATGTATTTATGTAAAAAAATGGATGTGTAGAAATCAAACTAGAGACTTACATCTATAATATTAAAATTCGAACCAAGCTACAGAGATGTGAGTTTAATTTTGTAAAAATTTGTCAATCATTTAGTCAAAAAAGAGGAATATGACTTCTCATTAAACAAGCTTAGTCTTATAAACGGATTGACAAGAATATGATGCAATATGTTATGCCCGATTTGATATAGTCACAAATATATAGTTGTGATGTCTGTATATCAACTACTAGCTACATCCGCATGCACATATCGAGAGTGATTGCTAAACGCCTAAAAACACCTCTCAACTATCGAGGGGCAAAGTATTGTGTGTAATGGGTAGTCGAGTCATGGAGAAGAGGCTGCGTAATTAGAAGAAAATTTAATTTATTTTTCCGAATATCATATAACTTGCCCATAAGAGTAAAAGCAAAAAAGATTGATTTTCGATGGGCTTAGGGCACCTCGTGTCTTAACTTGTTTCATGCTAACCACTACCTACAACCCCTAGGAAAACAAAGCTTTCGAAGTAAACGAAAATGTTGCTATACACTCTGTCGTTTTTCTATGCTCTGTCTGTGTTTTATACTTTGGCCTGAATAAGACGTCTTTTATTTGTACTAGACAAAAGTCACCATTGGTGCCTTTCCGAAGATTTGAACTCGCCTCTTATTGTATTTGGTGGTCGATCCGTGCCATCTCAAACAAAGTCTTTCCTCTTTTTTATTTATAGACAACCCTAATGTATAAACAGGTTACTAGCTTTAACAATACAATATCATGAGGAATGAACTCTTTATAATCGGACTGAAACAAGCTATAAAGTATCACAATAGTACTAAAATACATCAAAGTAAATAACAGTGTTAAGTATATGTTTACTTACACAAAGAAATTATAGTAAGTTAACTATAATGGTCCGCGAAGCACTCTATACTTCTACTTCTAGGCACATGGTGCCAGTCTATCTGTTATCAAGGTATAAATAAAGTCCCTTTAGTGTTTACGGATATTTAGGTATTTGTTTGCAAGTGATGGAAACAAACGTCATGAGCAAGATCTAAAGAATTTTAGGCGTAAAAGTTTTTTTATACTAATTATATGACATCTAAAACCTTTACACGAGCATTCTAAGACTAGCAGTTTGAACGCAACTTAAAAGTATGATCTGCAGTGGGCATGATAATCCCTTTATATCGCTAATAATAACCATCCTTTATTAATTTTCTGTTTCATCAACATTTACTTTTCTGAAATCACAAAACTTAAATTGATTATGATAACATATTACCTTTTATATTTAATTGATAAAGACGACTTGCTAGCAAACGAACTCGGCTTAGAATAGGGATGCAAAATGAAAGTAATCCCATTTCTCATGACCCAGGATGTATTAGTCGCAAAATACCATAGTGAGCATGTGTAGGAACTTAATCAAAACGGGTTCTTAAGGCATACATCTAATCAAGAGTTACAAAGAAAACGCTTAAGAGCATCTCCCAGGATGAACGCAGAGGCGAAGACGAGGGCGGAAGAAAAATAAATGATGTCATGTATAGACTACTGGGGTAATTGGGAATTTGCAACGGTTAAACCCCAGTAAAAGATTATCAAACCATACCAACTAGCCCATAAATAAATTAACTAATTCCAGTTAGCAACAAGTAGGCCCTGATTAACGAAAAGCTCGTTCTATATAAAAACGTGAGATTGTGATAATTGTCGACGTCCAGATTTCTGATGGGTTAGTTTAACACCCCTTCGTGTAGGCAGAAGAGCTTTGTATAATATCCCGAAGCAAATTATGCATCCAAGCGAGAGTACCCACTTAACGCTTATAAGCATCTTCCCAGACTACCGTAGAGCGAAAGAGGAGATGTGCAGGCAATGATGAGCTAGTGTTTTCATAAATTGACTGATGATAAAGGAAAAAGAAAGTCTCATGTCGTGAAAATTTCCAAAACTTACTGACGTCCAAAAAATCAATTAACAGTATGTAAGAGGTACTATCATATTTTTGTTAAATATGGTCTTGGCGAATCGAAATTTAATGATTTGTCTTATTAGGTGTATTTTTTTTGCATTATCCATCTGAATCGTCCAGTCCTAACCTTTGTGACATTTTGCAAATAAACCTTGAAGCATGCAGATCGTAGCATAAGGCTTTAGTGTATACAGTGGTAGTTGTCTAGAGTAAACTTCAGCTAAAAACTTAAGTAAAGCGAAGGGTGTTTTTAATGTTGCTAACAACTATAAATTTTTATGTTACAGGCAAAATATTTATTTATTTATTGAGGAAGATTTTTGGTTTCCAATTAGTCCATAATTAGACTATTCATCCCCTTCACATAACCCCAGAGATGTCGCTAATTCTTCAAGTGCCTCCACAGCCGCTACTTCTCTTCTCACTCCTCTTGCATTGCTATGCCGTCGGTAATCAAATGATATGGCTTCGAGAGTACAGGCAAAATATATACATAACGTATACTAAGGCAAAATAAAGTTTTTAAAGTGGGGTAGTCAAATAATACAACTATGTATTTGTATTATTTGTCTCCACTTCAGAAAGGGGCAGCTACATACTAGTACTATCGTTATTAGTAGGTCCCCGATATTTTACCCGAGCTTATCAGACACTACAAGAATGAATGTTCGCTCGTAGACAGATGAATGATCTTTACTCTGTAAAAGTTTAAGAAAAGATTCTAGCTTGAGCCTATTAAACAACTGCCATCTCTTGCGCAAAAAAATGCACCTATCGGCTATCGCACAAGCCTTGTTTGTAATAATTGGCAAAAATGTAACGAAGGGATGTTCTGCCCTATACTACTGTTACTCGGTCGAGAAAAAATACATTTTAAATGCAATTGGGTAATAAAACCTATCTCCAAATTTTGAACTAGGTAGAAATCAATCAAAAAGTGGAATCTTAGTTCTTAATTTCAATATGCATATCTAAACTCTGGATTTACTATCCATTTTGCACAAATCAAGCTGACTTAAAGCTCCCAATAAAAAAATCGCAAAATGCTTGATTATTATGTTAGTAACTAAACATGCTAGCTGCAAATATTTTCCTGTAATTTGCTGGATGTAGATTCCTAGACAAAACATCCCGTTTTCGTGATGTAAAGTCTTAAAAAGGCATTGTACATTTATTTTTACCATAAAATTTATTTCCATAAATGTCTTTGGCAAAAGTATATAAAGACTCATGGAATCATGTGTATGTACATTCCAGGGTTTGAAGTTTTTACAGCATACTTACCATTGATGAGCAACCTGTTTGCAAACACGTCCATGCCGCTGCTCGGATTACGAAACAACACAATACCTACAGAAAATCTGCAAGCCGCTGCTCGGGATTTCTATTCAAACGACAACCCAAGCTGCTTCTTGGGTATTAATCCAATTCGTGAAAGTCATTACAAAAGCAAGCTAGATCCAATTTTTAATCAAGACTGCAGAGTGATGTACCCAATTGAACAATTTTAAACAAAGTATGACCGGGAATTTGAAAACGAATGCGAAGAGCTAAAGTCTAAACACGCCGAGGTAATTGAAGTTTTTAGGTCAGATTTGAACAGTGCATGCACTGAATTATTGAATTTATTGCCACTTAATTACTTAGATGTATTAAGGAATGGTACTGATAGGGAAATAATTGAAATGTTGCAGAAAATGGTTGCAGTGTATCGAGAAGCCAGATGCCTAGCATTAGCGTACGACTTCAATAATGCATGTCCAAATGAATGTGATAAGATAATATCCAGTATGCTTACAGATTTGGAGCCTGTGATGTACAAAATCATGCAGCTATCGAACAGTCTTGCAGGAAAAAAGAAATGTGGTAGCTTGGGGAGAAATATGAAAACTGGCAACTCCGCCTTGCTTGAACAACACACGTCTGATGATTACTGCAGGTTTAAGACGACCAGGAGACAAGAGCGTGACAGTGAATGCAGAACTTTCGATGAATTTTTGCCAGACAAATGTGAGGAAAACAAAATTGATGAGTTTGACAATATTCTCAGAGCGAGAGGCTAGTAATTAATTGATTTTATGGATTTCTTTTGTTTGCAGCTATTTTTTTCGTATTTTAAACATATACATTAGAAGATTTATTCGAAAAGAAACCTCTAGAAAGATATTGATATATGCAAATCCAATTAAGGATACAATCTTATGGTATAAATTAGTACTAGGGCTGTTTAAAGCTCAGGTAAGAAAGAACTAACTTCTAAATGCAAGCAATGTCGATAGATGCTTAAAATCATTTTTGTTATTGTGTTTAAGTAAATCTAGGATAGCAACTGTTCTATTTAATTAATAAATTGGATCACTTGCTAATTGTAGCCAGCACGGTGTAGACCTAGTATATCCGGGATTTGTACGGCAAAGGTGGTTTTAGTATACTGTTTAAAGTTTAGATCGAGCTTTAAGTCTGCGGAATTATTTGTGATTAACCCATTCAAGTTTTGAGATTTAGCGCATTACTTCAACCGTGTATTTGATTTGCACTTGAGTTGTTTAACTCTTACTCAGGGGCAATTAACATAGTTAAGATGAGATTCCAGACTCAAATATAGAGAAAGTGATCCCGTGAGTAAGCAATTTATATTTTCATTATCATTTAATATATGATTTGCAAATTTTTCATCAGTGTATCTATTACACATAAACCTGCCATTACTTGGCGACCTTACCTTTGTTAGTACAGTAGTCTATGAGGATGCTCTCAAAAATTTTTCTAGACCCTGCGATTGTACGAATGCTTTTAAAATCGGTTTAGCTCATGCGCCTCTTTGATATAATATTACTAACCCGCTTTGGGCATGATTTATGATGTAAGAAATGTCCAAGTGAAATTCTACTTATAAAACCATTCAAATTATATTTATCATCGTTATATATAATTACTCTAAAGCTCCTAAAAGCCAGCAAAATGTTTTTATAAATAGTAATCATCTGGAAAAAAGCATGCCTCTTTATACCTGTTATAAAATGACGTCTCGTTGTCCTCTAGAAAGTTGTATGAAAACTTAATGCCAACAGATGGATTTTATGCTTAAGTAATGACATGCTTAAAATTTTTTTTTCTTCTCGTATTAAAGTTTAAAAATGGAATATACCCGTGACAAAGTTTATAGGTTGGGTTTTTTCTTGATTTGCACTCTGTAATTTAACAATTATTTTTATATATTATGTTAGTGTACCCTTCCCGAGAGGATATCTATAGCTCATCTACCACTGCTTGATGCAAATGTTATATGAGGATGCGCCAATTTAGTAGCAGGGGTTGATCTAAAAATTTATGTGAAAAAGAAAATAGCAATCCTCTCGTTTGATTAGCTAAAAAAAACAAAGATATACATCGACTTGAGAAGGCAATAGAAAGTATGTTAACAAGGACCAGTTATTTTATTTTCCTTCTGTCATCACCATTTGCTGAATAATATATTGCACATAATAAATAATCTTAGTCATTCCTGTTCGTTCTTTAATGGTATAATTGCGCAGAGTAACTATTCATTCATGAAAGAATAAGAATACTTGTTTAAATTGGTAATGAGAAAAAGGATCGCTTCATATATACATTTCCACAAAACCATGTAATACAGACCTAAAAGCTAAATCGTTTACAATCCGAAGCCCAGAGTTTTACTAAGACATAGCATTTATTTATTAATTGATATATAGTATCTTAAATAAGCTTGACAATACAATATATTTATTATGTCATAATACAAAAAAAGATGCGCGTACGTGTATTATTTTTCAAAGAAATAATGTTATGCTTGTCATTTTTGGGGACCTAACCTTGTTCGCAACCCTTTGTTCTTCCTTTACAGTTCGGTAGAACCATAAGTGAAGAACTAAGGGGCTGCGAACAAGGTAGGGTGCTAGAATCGGTGTTCCAGCACTTGAGCAGTAGACGGTAGTCAGCTAGCTCGTGTGAGATCTTTCAATCTCTGTTGATGTTTTCAATTTTTGCATTGTTTATATAGTGTGGTAGGAGGGAACTTTTGGAGGGAAAGGTGGAGGCAAAAAAAGGAAAGGATTTGGAGGGAAAGGAAGCTAGTAAAAAGTGGTACAATAATTCCTTGTCTTTACTTGGTGATAGATTTATGCATTTTTAGATATGTTCGTACCTCTGAATACACAATTGAAGGATTTACTAATGTATTTTCCCATATCCCCGACATTCATATATCAATTAGCTTACTTATCAATCTAAAGAGGCTTTACATGCCAGCTGGTGTGATTAGATCGAAAACAATACAAACCATTTGACAATGTTGCAGAAATATAACATTCAAGGGTAAACTACGACCATATCGACGATATATGCTTCTACGAACCAAAACTTGTTTTTGAGTCCATTTAAATAAGAATTGTCAAAGTGTACCCATTCTCATCTTATCTTGGAAAACCCCCTGCAAAGAATCAAACTATGTGAAAATGTATACTTTTTAGGACGAAAAATAACAAACTAGAGATTTATTGTTCCATACGAAAGAAACATTAGCCTGTTTCAAATCACTTTAAAACTTGTATAACGTATTGTTGTTGAGCTAATAAACTAGAAAATGACATGTCAGAAGAACAATAGGCCAAATGTACGGATCCAAGACAAAAAGAGTGCAAATTGTTTGACCCTGGAAGGTCTAGTTATTAAATATATTTTGCCGCAAGATGCTTTACTACACATCGGCTGTAGAGGCATCACTTAATGAGGATTTAACAAACAACGCTTGGGAGCATCTGCCTTGAATATCGCAAAGACAAAAAGAAGGGGGGGGTATAGATCAGATAAATGATGGCTCGATGCCTGGTTGATAGTAAATAAAGTTCAGCGATTTATGTATGGCAAGAAGGAGCAATTGTATCTACTAGCCCATATGTTATCTCTTATAGTTTATTTACATAGCATGACTTGCAGTTGCTCTAACGCCACCTTGGACTGTTGTCAACCCTCACAATTTACAGCGAATCGGAGAAATCTTTATTTTACTTCTAGCTTCATTTGACGCTTTTTTTAGTTCTCCGAAACCCGCTGACCTCACAAACTCCTCTACTTCCTCGTCGCTCTGAAGAATAAAACGTGTATAATTTGGTACTGGTAAGTGTTATATCGCATGTCAATCCTTAATTTGATGTCCTTTCATGCTCTATGTAGCACACTTATTTATAAACAAATAATGCCCTTGATAGCATTACAGATAGTAAATGCAACCCTGCCTACAATCAATTTTCAAAAGCTTTTAAACAACATAGGTAGTGATAAATGCATGGGGTACTGGAACAGAAAACTTCTGGAATAAAGTGTCAAGAAAAATAAGAAAATAACTCTAATACACCAAAACATACCCATAAACTATCTATAAACACCGATTCATTGTTGACTGTATTGCTCCTTTTGAAATTTTATTGGATTTCTCTCCACAGAAAGCCTGCGGATTGAGCACGATCTCTTTGATGCAAAGGTTATGAACTAGGTTCCTTCAAAAAATACACTGAATCAAGGCAAATATCTATCACTGAACTGCAAGTTTGAGATAAAAATAATGTCGATTTCCTATAAAAGGACTAGGGAAATTGACATGAAGCATTTGGCGGGAATACGTAATAACTTAACAGTGATCAGGTAGGCATGATATCTTTCACATTTGTTTGTATAAGAGACTCCAAATAGCAAGTTAATAGATGATACCTGATAATGGTTATTTAAGGATTATATAAGAAGTCCCTGTAGCTTATTCATCGAGCTGCTAACCAAATACGCATTTATAGGCAACAAACGGGTTATATATATAGTCGAAGGACAAAACAGATTACAAACCCCCCATTGTTACGTAAAATACCGTAATCAAAATTTTTTAGATGATTAAGGTTTACCAGTTGTTTTTATCCTTTTCACTAAATCTACTAATTGTAAAAAATACACATCATATAGAGTACTGCATACTTATGCCAATGGCAGAACAAAGAACTGCTTGGTTGTACGTCTTTACAGAGTACATAATATACGCTTTGTATTTCGAGATCTAAACCTTGTTCGCAACCCTTTGTTCTTCCTTTAAGATCCGGAGACCTATAAGGAAAGAACTAAATGGCTGCGAATAGGGTAGGGGTGCTGGAAGATATTTCCAGTACATGAGCAGTTGACGCCATCAACTAGCTCCTGTTAGATTGCTTCACATCTATTCATGTTTTGAAAATTTACTTTGTTTATATACATAGGTAGGGGGAAACTTTTGGAGGCAAAAAGTGGAGGCAAACAAAAGGCGAGGATTTGGAGGGAAAAATAACTATAAAAGGTTATGAGATGTTCTTTTATCTAGCGCGTTTAAGCTTTCACGAGCATTTAATATGTCTAACTTCCCATTGTAAACTTAAAGATTTCGCCATACATCTTTCATCGGCTATTCATCTTAGATCAATCAATTATATTTTTACATTGCTTTTCCAGTGATTATATTTAACTGTAGCAATAGGTAAATATGAGATGATGGAAATTATATAAACGATTTATTTGGTATCGCAAAAACAATAGATTAATATAAGTAAAGATCCTTGTTTGCTATATTCGCTCTCGCCTAAAACTTATTGAAAGTTGTAAAGGATTTGACAAAAGTTTATCGAGCGGTTTATACCTTAGCCAACCTATTTATACAAGATGCAAGTGGGAAGTAAACTATATGGATAGAAAGAAGAGGTTAGCGGAATGTTTTTATGGCCATTATTAACGAAATCGTTACGAGAAATAGAATTTAGAAGTTATAATAAGTCTATTAGTGTTTAAGATCAAATGGAATAGAAAATATAGTTTTCAGCAAGAAATTTAGGTTAAAAGATTAATAACAGAAAAGTGCAATATGTTATAACTTGGGGATATTAAGAGTAATTTATTTATGGGTTCTTTTAGCTGTTTTATATTATTCTTTGGAATTTATATCAGGCTCCTCTGTTACCATCAGTCTATTCATAACATCATCTACCTCATCTATTCCTCTTCCGCCTTCCTCTTCGCCTCTGTGGTAGTCTAGGGAGATGCTCTCAAGCGTCTTTTTAATAACTCTTGATTGGATGTATGCTTCGATTGTGGGTGTTAGATCTAACGCCTTTGCATATCCACTGTGAAATGTCGTTACCAACCCATCCCAGATCATGACGTTTGGTATTATCCTAGTCTTGCATTTATACATTAGTCCAAGCTCGTTGGCTAGCAGGTCATACTTTCTCTTTTTCAACTTGGGGATATTATAATCATAAAATACCATAGATGGCCTGGGTAGACTTTATTAGACCTGCTATAAACGCATACATCTAATTAAGAATATAAAAGACGATCGAATAAATAATATCTCAGGACTACCAATGAATAGAAATATTCGGGGAAGAAAAACTACGTGAGTGAGATAAATTGATGAAAAGGCTCGTGGATAAGTGGAATATTAGAGCGGATTATACCTAGTAAATGAAAAACAAGCTATAGCAACATACCAAGAAGTATTTTTTAGATCATAATAAACAAAAGAGAGCTACAATGCCTTTCCCGTGACCTTTTTTGACACAAATTTCTCTATCACATTCCACTCCCATCAGTATTAGTCATAACTCTTTAGTATGATTTAAATACATTCCCGGGTAATTTAAAGCTCTCCGGCCTAATCATCTCTTCTACTCGATTGTCAATCATGATTCATTTCTGTTTTCCTGTGGCAATCAATGGATGTAGTATCTCATGCCTAAACATGGGTTACATTTTCTCATTCCTCTATATAGCACACTAATTTTTGAAAAAATAATCGAGTATATAACTTTCATATAATTAACGAGAACACTGCTTGCAATCGCTCCCACCCGCCATACAAACACCATAGCTAGAAAGAAAATAATTATTATAAATGGAATGAAAAACTTTTTACATAACTTGATGACAAAAATAAATATGAATTTTTTACATTTAGAAAACTCCCCTAAACTCAATCAAAACCCTAGTGCTTGCATAACTGATATTTCTTGTTACAGAATGATAGTATATTTTAGTTATAATCTATCTATGGTTTGGGCATAAATGTTTTGATTCAAAACCTTCTGACTACGATCCCGCAAAATCATTGCTAAAAATTATGCCGGGGGTCCTATAATCTTTTATCGGCAGTTTAATAGAAATGTTACCGATTATTGAACCATCGTAAAAGGAACTGTAAAATGAGTTGTCTAGGAAAGTCTAATTTGACTAAGCATCATAGATTATTATTTATAATTTTTATCGGACTTTTAGTTAGTATAATGCAAACAATTTTCTTACAAATACCTACTTTTGTAGCGGATTTTAGGTAAAGTGTACACAATGATCTTGCATCAATAAACAAGTTGTGGCACTTGTGCAAATCTATAATAACAAGATGTCTTGAGTTATTTAACTCAATAAACCCGTATGATGCAAATGGATTACAATATAGATCGGTCCCAATATGGATTTCTACAAACCCACATTTTACACATCCTGACGTCAACCTTAATCTTAATCCGCGGCTCGGAGATTTTTTCGAAATAGTGTTTAGTTTAAATAAATTACATGCAGTGTCGATAGCACGATAACCTCGACTAAATAGTTTGATTATTTTATTAGTGAGTATAGTATGCTGGTAAACCTAAATACAATATAGGTATGTTAAAATACAAAAATAAAAAGAGGGAAGAGATATAATCATTAAAGAGACAATAAGTTATGCTTGTCATTTTTAGGGACCTAACCTTGTTCGCAACCCTTTGTTCTTACTTTACAGTTCGGTAGAACCATTAGTGAAGAACTAAAGGGCTGCGAACAAGGTAGGGTGCTGGAACACCGATTCCAGCATATGAGCATTAGAAGATAGTCATCTTGCTCCTGTAAGCTCTTGCAATCTTTGTTCATGTTTTCAAAATTTGCATTGTTTATATACATAGGTAGGAGGGAACCTTTGGAGGCAAAAAGTGGAGGCAAAATAAGGAGAGAATTTGGAGGGAAATAATGTCAGATACATGAACTAAAAAAAATTACCTAGCTTTGTTGCAGACCTTTTAGTCCCAGATATGTCCGTAATCCCTGGATATAAACCGAAGGAATTTCTCCTCCATCTCAACTAATATTTTCGCATCATCATATCTCTTTGATTTCACTGGTTCATGGAATAATTATATTCAATATGCGCAAATAAAAGCGATACGAGAATAAAATAGATTGCTAAATCTCACATGATAGACCTTAAAGTTTCATACAGAACAAGGTTAGAGATTAGTTGATCTTAATTGAGGTAGAAATATTAATCTTGACAGCTGTAGATTGTTGATACGAAAAATCGCGAAAATGGGATTTGTTAGCGAATGAACTAGGCTTTTTTTATTTGCCTTTTCAAAAATAACCTCATTTGTAATGACATGGATATGGTGGTAATTAGTTTACGAAACTGTTGGGACTAGGTATAGCAACATATAATGAGGTGTACATCGATAAACATATCATTAGGAAAAACTTTGAGTTGCTCTTTTGAGAATAGGGGAGAAGGTTAGATGATGACTGCGTAGTAGACAATCCGGTGTAGAGAGTCTATGAAATGGTCGATATAACAGAGAGTGTTTGGAAAACCGAAATTTAATTAAGCTGAGACCATGGACATCTTCATATTTGATTTGAAATTATATATAAACTGATAGAGTTTTATTTATCGTTATAGCTGTTCTGTCTCGCTTTAGGCTTCTAGGCCTTATAATTCATTCAGAGCAATTGCCCAACTTCTCAACTTGCAGTTTCAAAACCTTTAAACTTTACATTCGCTTGCAGAATGGTTTTAAAATCCTCAGAACACATGGTTTAATAATTTTTTATAAAGATAGAATGGTAGTCAAAATTAAGACAGGCCGTTTTAACACATCACCCCCATAGATTTTCTATCGCCTTGGGCATTTTACCACCGTGGGTAATTCCTTTTCAATACACATATTGTACTCTTTTGATTAGCCTTAATTGTCATTTAACAAGATAAGAATATACGCTTCTAAGTTTAAGTTTCCCAAGACCTTTGCCTGGCTTCCAAAGTGCCTGTTCACCGCATTCACCATTTGAT
>JAHDVE020010389.1:0-18730 GCA_022606495.2 Halesus radiatus
TAATCGAAAACAATAACATTTTGCAGTATTTTTAGATAGATGGATATTTCAGGAATGAATAAGGGAAAAGGTATCGAGGTGAAGGACCTGCGTTGAACTAAAAATCCGAGATCAGACATTTCTTAACGCCAGAGCACGCCGTTCGAAAAATTTGGCAGCGTCTGAAAACTTCCATGTGCTTAAGGTGACAGTCGTTAAACGGTCAGCACCCAAAAATACACACTTTCCAAGTTGCTAACTCAAAATACTACTAATGATTTTTCTGCTAATTTTATACGAGAATTAGTAAAATTTGTAAGGGTTTCAGAAGACATTAATCCTCAAACTGTAATCTTTTGGATTCTATATGAAATACTTACTTGCATTTTAGGTAAAACGTACAAAACTGTTTTCTGTGGTTTATTCAAAACTAAAGCTTTTTTTAAGAGATTTTACTACGTATTTCATCGAATTAAAGGATTACAGTTTGAGGAATTTTGTCATTTGAAACCTATTATCGACTTTCCTAACTACCCGTATAGATTTTACAGTTAAATCATTTAAAGTATTCTGTGAGTTCGCAACCTGAAAATCGATGTTAAGAATCATTTTTGAGATGGCCGTTAATGTGAAATGCCATTAGCTGGTGTCACGTACATTAACATCCAAGTCTCTTTATATACCTTACTGTTTTAAAAAAAAAAAACAATTTTTTTAATTTTTATAGTATCCCGAGGACACAACACTGAGCTTAAGATCCCATACCAAATTATTTAAGGGATTTTTTTTAAATTTTTGTACTTTGTTTTGAATAACAGACTGCGTTCATTTACCATACACTTGAACAAAACAATAATGTTCATGAAATTACACGGATTGACAAAAATGAAAATACATTTTTTGGACTTGAAACCTTCAAGGCTCTTGTTGAAAATATCAATAGATATATTATTTAGCAGTATCATACCCCATGTCATGCTGTGCAGAGCTACCACGTCTGTTCTACTATGGGGAATGCATATCCGATCGTGGTGCCGCTTCTGACAGTAGTTGTTTGGTACAAACAGCTTACGGCATTCCAAGAGACTCTCTATCAAATTATCTTTAATTTTATATGCCGTTACTGCAATGGCCCCACTCCTAGACTGGAGACTTTCATAGCGCGTCTCAGAGAGCAAATCTTCATGGTGCATAATTTTCGGGTACTCGCCGTGCATTGTCATATATAGATATCGGAGTTTTTTTTTAATTTGTTCTAATAAATATTTCTGTATACTTTCTCTGGTATGGGGCCCATACAGCAGAAGCGTACTCAAGTTTGGACATATAAGTCATGGCTTTCGGGTTTAGTAAACTATTTGCTTGATCTTATAACAAACCCTAATAATTTTTAGCAAGATGCAGACAACTGCAATATATGGTTTGAAAACGTAAGTTTGGAATCAAAGACAACCCCAAGGTCCTTGATGGATTTAACGGATGACAATTCTTATTTTACAAATAAATTAAACAGGGTTTTTTACATCGAACGCGTATACGTTATTTACACGCGGTTGTTACATCCAAGTCCAGTTGTATTTGAATGCAATCTGCACTAGTGCAAATCTTCATTAGCAGTTTTAGATCGGCAGCAAAAATCAGGCAAGTGGCATGTTGGATGCATTCTTGTAGGTTGTCGATTAATATCAAGAACATTAGAGGCCCTAGATTTGAACTCTATGGTAATCCAGAGAATGCAGTGAATTCCCTAGACTCATAACCGTTGATGCAAACATGTTGTTTTTCTGTTCCTTAAATAAGACAACATTTTTTAAGAAAGGTTCCTTATACCTGATTTTGTGCATCTTTTTTAAACGTATATCAACTCGGTCAAACGCCTTAGTGAAGTCCATATAGATCACATCCGTTTGGTATTGCGCGTCCAATCCTCTTGCCACTCTTTGTGAGAGTTCATGAAGAGTTGATATGCTAGGTATAAACTTGTAAGTGATCAGCTCAGGTAAGGGGCCACATAGAAGCTAGAGTAATGTTAGCCTCTCAGAAGCAGGGCGTATTGTACAGAGCCCGCAGATGCTTTATTAGTACACAACTGCTGATCCTGTACACATCGCAAGTGCGTCCCACTGTATAATTTGGCAGCCACCTCTGGTCGGGAGCCCCAAAAATATTTGAAAAAAATCCTTGACTCTGTGCAGAAACGGGCGGTCCGTTTGATAGATTCGCCATCTTAACAAACGGACTGCAATATTTGGACCAGACGTCAGGTGGGAATGCTGTCCTTGTTGTACCGGTATTTTAATGGAAGATGCTCTGAGGAACTAGTGTCATTGATCCTTTCGGCACCGGTCCATAGTCGGGAAAAACGCCAAACGCGCGCCGAACATTTTCACACGATTGACATTTGTAACGTGAGAACGGGTCGCTTCTTCGAGTCGTTCTTGTTTCCTCGATCCTACAACATGGGTGTCTTCATGATCCAAGTTCACTCCTTCCTATCCTCTAAAAGACCCTCCACACAGCATCCCTAAAGATGATATAGGCCTCGAGGGAAATTATTTCCATCAGGGCCTCCTGTGTGGAGTTACTTAAAAAAAAGAAGGATGGTTACGGTGGACTTCTTTGACAAAAAACCATTTTGAATTCCGCCAAAAAACGGTTTTACCTAAAAATAAAAGTTATT
This sequence comes from Halesus radiatus, assembly GCA_022606495.2. Classification (NCBI taxonomy): domain Eukaryota; kingdom Metazoa; phylum Arthropoda; class Insecta; order Trichoptera; family Limnephilidae; genus Halesus; species Halesus radiatus. The sequence continues at coordinate 2,660 of JAHDVE020010389.1, forward strand.
GGGTGATCAGTATTCTACGTGCTTGTTTAATTGCTAGTTAATATGCTTTGAGTAATTAGCAACAAGATTGTTCAAAGATAAAAATGTAGCAAGTATGAAATAAAAAAAAAAAAACACTAGGGTTAAATTTAGGAGTCAAGCATTATCTGATATCTGAATATTGATGAAATCGGCGTTACTCGGTGTTGCTATAGTAATAAAAAATATAGATTCCATTGTAATAAATTTCTGTATTTTATTATCAACGTGTACTTTTTTGTTGAACTAGTAAATAAGTACCTATCGACTTAATACATTTAAGTATCTACCCCAATTTGTTGTGAATTGTGAATTCAACGTATCACCTTCCCACGTGGGGTGACAGTCCCTCCTAAGGTTAGGGGTGGAACCGATGGGGTGACCATTGTGCATTTAACAACACGCCTTTCAGACACTCACACTCGCAGTACTTAGAGTCGACAGTTCACTCATTATTTACAACAGTGAGTCAAGGTGGATTCAACGTCTGAGTCCCACGCACGGACTAATGGATAACAATGGTGCACTCTGTAGAAATAACAGAATTAGAAAAAAAGGGGATTTGTCGTACATTAGTATTTTATAAATGGTAATATCGACGAAATGCGTTCGTCACAAAGCATTTGTTGATTATTTCAAATTAACAATTCACGTGCATGTACTGAGATAAAAATCTAGGTAACGTATTTTAAAGGTAACTTCAAATACAGTTCTAGTTATTTTCTAGCACATTCAACGCCTTTGAGGTAATTTTTCTCAGAAAAAGAGAAAAGAAAAAAAGCAATTTGTATAATTATTTATTTTTTTACGCACTGTCGTAAAATTTTTCATTTATTGTACAGAAACCTAAGAAAAAAATTTAATCAATTTAAAAAAGCTCACTAGTATAGAAAATGAAATAATTTCTACCTTTCGCTCCTGAAGATTTCTTCAGTTTATTAAATAAAGGACCTTGGATGAATAAAAAAATGGAAGTTTAGAGGGAGAATGTTTTATCTGAAGCTTTAAAGACATTCGTAACAACTTAGTTCAGAATCGGTAAATTAACACTCCAACAGCGGAGTAGCTTTTCAAATATTTCGATTTTGGCTCGCTTTCTCTCACATCTCGCTCTGCAACGGGGCCCATTATCGCGTAAACCACGTGATTCCTAGTTGTATAAATATGTTACCCGCTGAAATAAAAAAAAACTGCATTAAAACTAAACCATTAATAAACACATTGAAAACTTGGCTAGCTGAAAGAAGCTATTTGTATTAGAAATAAGTAAATTATTTTATTTGTGATTTATTGCTTTCGTTCATGTTTTTTTTTTTTTTACTAATATTTTAGAGTAATATTCTTGATAAATATTTATGTTTTAAGCTTGTTACATATGTTTTTATTTTGTACGTTGTATTTTTTTTAACGTTTTTATGTTACATATTTTGTAACCTTATCTGTAAAATTTATGTTTTAAATAACAATTTCCCGTTAGACAAACTACAAAAATATAGTTTATCGGGACTTCTTGCATTGTATTTTTTCTCTTGTAAAATTGGATAAATAAAAAATAAAAAGAAAAGTGACGGCTGGAGTTAATTTTTTATAAAACATTCGAATTTGGTCTACTTTTTCATACGTTTTGAACATTAGGCGGACTACTTAAAACCAAAACCACCTAAATCTCCAAGCCAGGAAACCGAATCAAATCAAAAACCCAAGCGTGATTGATTTCGGCAAAAAAGGTGGTCAATGGCTATCCGGTGCATTTCACACCAGCTCAAGTACCGGGGCTCTATAGAAGCCCTAGTAAATCTGGCTTTCAAGAAACTGGACGTCTTCTATAGGGCTACCAGATTCTTCAATAGTAATCAACTCCTAATCCTATACAAATCACAAGTACCTCCAACAGTTGAATTTGGAAATCACCTCTAGCTGGAGCTCCCAAATAATTGATAAACCTGCGTGATTCTGTGCAAAGGAGGGCGGTTCGCCTAATTAACAATCCGTTGTTAACAGACCGATTGCTATCTCTAATGCACAAACGCAATATAGGTATTCTGAGTTTGTTCTACAGATATTTCAATGGAGCCTCCTCGAAGGAACTAGCAGCGTTGATCCCCTCCGCGCCGGTGCACGTACGTGAAACTCGACGGACACAAGCGGATCATCCGTTCACATTTGATGTTGGCTTCATGAGAACGGGTCGTTTCGCCAATTCGTTTTTTGTGTAAATCGGCTCGTTTGTTACTGTGATTCACTTAAATGTGTTCACATAATTAAATATTTAGGTATATTTATAGAAAATAACCTTAAGTTTAAATATCACAAAAATTCTCGCTAAAAATTAATATACATTTTTTATATTAAAAAACACATAAATTTCTTTACACTTTTATTTTATTAACACTCTACCGGTTTCGGAAGCACCCTTCCTTCATCAGGAGAATATTATAACTAACTTATGATATAGAATATTGACAAGACATATAAATTTTAGGTGTTGGAGTGGGGGGGGTAAGCAAATGGGTAGGGGTAATTGTAGGATTTCCGGGAAGAACAGAGCGGTTTATTGGAAAAATATTAAGAATGGGACTAAAAGATAAGTTAATTTGGTTATTAAAAATACTAGAATTATTATTGATGGATTTTCTAATTTCGAGTGCTTCTAAGTTATTCAATTTTTTGCTTTTATTGTTACGGTAAAGAATTTTACCCCCTGTGTCCTTGTTAAAAGTGTGATCTTTGGAAATTAGATGATTGGCAAATTCAGAGAAGTTATTATTATTTAAGCATCTTAAATATTCTGTGACTCTAATATTTATATTTCTAGTTGTTTTACCTATGAAGAACGATGAACAATCATTACAATATAGTTGGTAAATACCTGAGTGGCTTAAATTATGTTCTCTATCTTTAGTATTTTTTAGTAATTTACCTAAATTGTTATCAGTATTGAACGCGGGTTTAATGTGGGAAGGAAATATTTTTGTACTAAGTGAGGAAAAGTTGGATATATATAAGATTCTGCGCCATTGAACGGGATTTTTTATTTTATTATTATTTTCAGGTGTATTAAATAAAAATGTATTTGTTGAAATGAGTTTAAGTTTCTTATTGAGAATTTTATCTATTAAATTTGTGGAATGACCATTATTTAGAGCAATTTGTTTAATTTTTGAAAGTTCAATCGTGAAATTAACAGATGATAGTGGGATTTTTACTAGCCGGTGCACCATTGAATGATAAGTGGAATGTTTATGTGAGACTGGATGGTTTTACATTTTATGTATTGTTATATCTTTGTACGTCGGTTTACAAAAAATGTTGAATTCAATTCTGTTATTTATTAAAGTTAGTGTTAAATCTAAAAAAATTAATCGATGCATTACTGCCTATCTCTAGAGTGAATTGGATGCTTTTGTGGAATGAATTTATAAGAAGAAGGAATTTAGTCATTTGACATTTTTTATGCTTAAGAAATGTATTAAGCAAATAATTTTAAGAAAAATTTATTTTGGGCTGTGTAACTCCACCCTAACCTATGCTATTATTGGCTGGGGGGATCAGGAACTACAATAATTGACCCAGTACTAAAGGCACAGAAAGCAGTAATCAAAGTCATCACTAGGAAACATTTCAGGTATCCTAGTGCATTATCATAAAACTCTTTAAAGATTTTAATTCTCTGGACGTGCGGCAAAGTTTCATAAAACAAGTCATCACAAATGAACACAAAAACATAGAATATATTAGTAAAATCGAACACACGTATCAAACCAGAAGCCGTAGCAGAAATGATTTTACAATCCCAGTGAGTGCTACCACAATGTACCAAAAAACACACACCTATCTTGGACCAAAAATCTACAATAAAATCTCCCCCGAGGTTAAAAACTGCGAATTGTCATCCGTCGGAAAAAATATCACCAAATGGCTTATTCATCTGGGAAGAACGGAGTCCGAGAACCAGTTAAAAAGTATTGCTTAACCGTTATATATTTTTTTAATACTGCATAAATTTCGTTTGTTTTTTTTTTCTTTCTTTCCTATATCTTCGTTTTATTTTTTTCTGGTACAATTTCGGAATCCACCGAAAAGAGCTTCAACAATAAATTAAAAATTATAAAACATCCTGCAACTATCTTTTGATACCCAAAATATATTTAATTCTTTAGAACAGGCAATATCTATCCGTCTCAGAACAGACATCTAGTGAGATGGGTAAAGTACATGTAAATGTTTAAATTTTATGCCAATAGACGCCCGGGTTGCCGGTAATGAAATGAATAGGTCTAGTTAGGAATTAATATTAATCAAGCAAACATAATGCAACTTCAACTTACGTATTCCTCAATTAACACGTAATACCCGGAGGTTCAAAATAAAACACATTCGGCGATGGTGGGTCCAGATAGACCCGGCTGAAATGATGAAAATAAAAGGCTTTTTTATGCATTTTTCGTTCATATCCTTACTTTTATATGATATTATGTAATTCCCCATAAACTCATAACATATCCCTCGTGTTTCTTATATAAAGATAGATGTTTTAGAAATTAGTATTCCGTAAATGTTGCGGTTCTTCGATATGCAGCAGCGCGGGCATACCAAGCGAGAGCAAAACCACGACTAAATCGGTCGCGTCTTGAGACAACCGCTGCCGACGGTCAGGGGAATGAGGAGGGCAGTGCGGGAGGGGGGATAAGGACTCGACCCAGGAAGTCAGTGGAAGCGAACATTTTTGTTTCTATATTTATTAACATTTTTGGGAAATCGATGGTGTGCATTTACAAGTATATCATGTATTATTTAAAATACGAGAAATAAAATCACTTATTTAATTCTTCCTTGTGGCTGTACCTCTAATAGAAAGATGTGTAAAAAGAAAAAAAAATAAATTTATAGCCATATTATATGATGATTGCTTATGCAAATATTAGAAAATATTATATAATGGCGTTCTTGTTTGAGTATTTAATTTTCTCACACATTTATTTGTCACAATTAAAACCATTGAATGACATACATTTTAGTTAAAAATACTAAAACTTTTATTTTTCAACAAAACAAATTTAAATGAACAATTTTCATTAAAAAATTAAAGGAATCCGGAATTTGACAAGTTGATCTGCAACGGATTCACTCAGATTTCCTACACTAACTGCATTATCACTTCCATTTTCACTTTCAGATATTTCCTCTAGTAATATGTCTTCCGGATCACTTTCAAATTCTGGATCCAATGCTTCGAATTCCAAGTCGCCATCATCACTGATCTCACTGTTAAGTAGCTTTTCAATCTCATTATCAGCTAAATAATGTTGCCTTGCCATTGCGTTAGTATGGTACGAAATAAAAAAAAAATTAAAACAAAGTCATAAAAATATAATCACAATACTAGAAATGTGCCCGAATGGTTGAAAACATCTGCGTGTTAAGGACTGCGAGAGACAAAGACGGAAGGATAGAGCGAGAGATATACTGTTTCGTCGGCTGCTCAAATTCAAATGAGAAGAGATAGAGTTTTTGCGTGTTTTTATACACAATTATTCTAATAACTTATTTAAAACGTGTCCGATTTTAATCATTTTTGAGTCGAGATGTGGGTAAATATTTCATAAAAGAATAGACAAGAGGAAATTAGCCTAAACGAAATATTTGCGGCAAAATCTTTTATTTAAAAAACACTGGGTCAAATCAGACCCATCACCGGAGTCGAGGTGTTAATGATAAATTACTAGGTTTTGCAAATACAAATTTTTCCGATGTAAATGTCAATTTAAACGAATAAATGAATAAAAAATGTGAAACGAGCTACTGACATCAACAAATTCCTTCTTACAGCCTCCTCCTTAACTCCCCTCACAACTTGGCCCAACCGTGTAGCGATATATTTTCCATGCATTTGCTTTGTACATACAAGGGCTCTCTTGTGAGAAGTCACAAAAAATTGTTATAAGAAGTTATTCCGAAATAATTAAATATTATTCCTAGACTTGTAGAAACGTTCAACAGATGTCCCATATAAATAAAAATCCGATAGGTATATCTGAGACACTATCTAAAAGATAACAAATAAATTCGGGTATAATCTTAATATTATCTTCGATCATTAAAAAATAAATTACAACGAGGTTTATAAGTTTCAATGAGTTATTCCATAATAATTACACAGATTTAATTGCATTTACTTATCGATTTTTTTGATTGGGGGAGAAGATTAAAAAAAAAATTTGTTAGTATCAACGGTGATTACTTTGTATTTACACAATATTACTGTTTTGCATTATGCCTATAACATTATTTGCATTATGTTGCAGGTACATTTGCATATTGTGTGCAGAATTAAAATTATTCAAATAACTAATGTAATTTGTTTATTACAGTTCCTCTCCCGCTGGATGAAGTGAATAATTTTCAGTATTTGCATATAATATGAATATAATAATTCTAATGGTTGAACTAATTAAAAAAGTAAATATAATGTTATATTATCAATAAACAAAATCTTTACCTGATTTAATTAATACAAAATGTAACTTTTGCTTTGTTTAAGGTAAAAAATAATATTTGTCATGTCTTTAAAACTATGAAAACAGGTTTAGCTAACAATTTAACATACATTCAGTAACGAGAATCTGATCATTTGGAAACAATATTACATCAACAAATACAATATTTTATGAAAACTTACTTGTTTGTGGGCTTAAGTTTTGAGTGAGGATAATAATAATATTGGATAATTTTGAAATTACTAGCTTAATTACACGGCGTTGGTCGGGGTTAATGCTTATTAATAATTTAAATAAAAATCTGTAATAAATGAATTAAAAACATACTTTGTATTCCTGATGAAGAAAGCGTCACTTTTGATACGTGAATACAAAATATATTTTTTAATAAATTTATTAACAATGACGCTACAAAATTAATAACAATCGTTTGAAGAAATTATAAAAAATCTGTAATTTCAAAATATTGAACGAATTAAATGTTCGATAAGTTAAAACATATTTTAATGGTAAGTGCCTCACAGAATAAGTAGTGCAATTATCGTGATTTACTTCCAACGTGAATAGGTTTTTAGAGAAATCATAATTTGACGTTTTAGAAAATATTAAAATAAAAGGGGTAGTGGTAAATTAGAAATCATATTAAAAACACTGCCTGTATTTGTAAATTACCTTTTTGGCAACTTTACAGGAGAAACAATTATTTTTTTTTTTAAATTGGATTCCAATTTTAAAATTTTGAGTTGTTCGTTGACTACTTTAGGTATATGATAAATATAAGCCATATAGTTGTTTTGTAATAAGATTAAAACGTTATAACACAATTTTTTTGTTTTTGTTTTTGTTTTTGTTTTTATTCAACTCTTTTTGTTTAAAGTTTGTAGAATTCTAAGATTCAATCGAAGATCAAAAGTATGAATGGCAAATAAATCGAAAGTGAAGATATACTACCTTAAAATAAATACATTTTAAAATTTTTATTTCATTTTTTTTTACGACTTATAAATATCATAGAGATATGTGGTAACATTTGATAACTGACTTTGGATGCCGAAACAGCTGTCACAATCAGAAAAAAACTTGCATAACTTTGACGGGCTCCATGGTCGAGGGATAAGGCTCTACGAATCCGAAGGTCGCGGGTTCAAATCCAGGCGTGCGCAAGTAAATTTTATTTAATTAATTTGTGCTGTTCCACAATTAATTTATTTAAAAATAATATCTAGTATATTTGCGCACGTTCCAGAGTGGAAGATACTCTCAGTATCGCCCTGGTGAAAGACCACCAGTCGAATTGAAACGTTGCTGGAAATGGCTTTTAGCCGTGTTTGGTGACCAGATCTGAAAAGCCAGGTATTTCCCCACCTTTCTCTTCCCCTTCTCCTTCCCCTCCCCAATACCTTCAGCCACACAACATTCCCCAATTAGGCATGCCATAGTCTCACTGGCTCCAGACGGTTGGGAGCAGTTGGGACTCGTGTGGGGTATTCATATAAAAAAGATAACATTATTAAATTTAAAGTATTATGAAAAATTAAATGGCGATTTGTACAAATTGAATGCAATAACAATAAAAAAAATTTTTTTTGCTATGTTTGGTACTACTTTTGATATGGTGGGTTTTACTATGTTAGATTTATGGATTAGATTATTTCGGATACCTATTTTTTAGCCGTTTGAGTGTTTTTTGAGATAAAACTTTTGTCTAAAAAAACACCCAGACGGCTGCTTTCTTGTAAAAATTTGAATATTTTTTTTTTTACTTTTATAATTGTCAAAAATTAGGTACGGGATAAAAAACATTTTTTTATATAATAATTGTGTCTGTCTGATTTCCTTTCCCCGTAGTACCTACGAATAACACTGTATAATTATTTTGCGAGCGCGTATGTAAATACAATATGTTCCTCGACACGAGAAGGCCTATAATTCTGCTTAACTAATTGTTCCACTTATCCTTTAGGGCTTAGGGCCTTCGTCTTAAAGGCGCACGATTAATTATGACCCAAACCCTTTCATATAATATGTAAAGGTTATGGGAATCTTCCTAACTGATGTTAAATAATCTATGCGGGAAATTCATATTGTCCCATGTTTTAGTGATATTCACGTTAATCGCGATGAAAAGATTAACCTTGTGGTGTCTCATTAAAAATAAAATAACGAAATTGCTTTAACACTACACCACATTAGATAATATTTTACACGATTTCGGTACAGCTTGTTACACGCGACCAATGTAATATCAAAATATTTGTAGGCGTCTCTACATTAAAGATTATATGTTCACGCTACACACGACAAACTATACTATACGACAACGACTGAATACGTGCAAGTCTGAAAGGGTGGGGAAGGATACAGAGCGGCGTGAGGGAGGCATAGTTTGGCAGGATAGGGGAATAGATAACTGATCAAATATCGCTCGGCTAGCAGATAAAGGAATATCGTCCAGGCCGCGCCCATGCATTGTAGTACCTATCTGTAATGACTGTATGGAATTAGAAGGCGAGCAATGTCGTGAGACACGCCACGCCCATTGATAGCAGTATGATATTACATTCGTCGTGTGTAACGGACTTTAAGCAGGTGTAGTTTACGGTCATTGGAGCTATATAATATTAATATATACACCGAACAATATAATTTCTTTAACCACCTACTTCACCCGAAATTTTAACGTGCTTATTACATTATACGTCATAAAAGGGGATGGTCTAAAATTTAATTAGAATTCGAAAAGATTGGTATATATATATATGTATAAATTACTGGATGCATTAAAACATATTTAGAATTTTGATCTGTTCGTGCTTGGATTTTAACGATACAAGTACTTAAACCGGCCTTCTCTTTCTACGTCATAGAGCAATACTCCTGCAACTTCTCGGCAAGACTCCCAGACTCTGTTTGTCAGCGTCACAAGAGTGAGAGTTCTACGAACGGATACCAACCTATTCAATAGCAGCCAATGGAATTCATATCAGCCTGACGAGTTAGTATGTAGATTTTCCCTCTCTTGAGTTTCATTTATTTGTTGCTTCAATGATAACATGTCGCCCTATTTAAGATCTATATTAAGACAATGTATTCATGCTTGTAAATTTGCAATTACCCACTGTTAACGTTGCATCAGCTATATCTGAATATTAAACTAACTATTAGCAAATTCATCTTAGAGATTTGCTTACATCGTTAGATATTTAGAGTTATTAGTTATTAATTAAAATATACAATTATATTAATTCGTTTATTGGAAATTTTATGTATTGAAATAAACTTTTATGCTTTACAGAATTCTTTTCATTTATAAAATTAAGACGATAAATAAATACTGCTAAATTACTAGGTTCGTGTGTAGAATCAAAACCTGTCAGGAGTTTTTTATTGTTCAATTTTTTTAATTGTTTGTATAAAGATAAACGCGCTGTGAAAACATATTGTTTGTAACAATAAATACATAAAACCGTTTCCATTTAAGCTTTCACGCTGTTTTGAAATTATTTATATGAAAGCACACGTTGTTTCGTTTTGTTTCCGTGGGTATAAATAAATCACAGAGCGATTTTTAATCGTATTTATTATCGTAAACAATGTAATTTACTTCGAATGTTGTCGTTTGCATGTAACCCCTTTTCCATAAAAACCATATTTTTTTACTGCCACTAAGTAATACCCATGCACTGGCCTTGCCTATGTGGGATTTTTTGTTATATGTACAATATGCATAAATTTATATGATTAAAAAAAGTTAACTACATTGATTTAGTTGATTATTGTCTTTCTCTCTACATTACGTCTTTTTAACATAATTGATTATTAAAGAATCTTGTTTTTACAACCTTTATATATTTATGAAATAAATTTTTGGAATTAAAAAATGTGTACATGAAACATCAAACGGCTCCCCTAATTAAATTTTTTAACTGATCTAACGTACTAACCTGATAATAATATTCACTATATATCGGAAAACACGGATGAAAAATAAGGATTGATTTTAATAAAGGCTTCATGGAAGCAATAAAACAAATTCCGCATTTAAAAAACTTGAAGGTGCTTCGATGGAAGGCGTTTTTAGGATGCCGAAATTTCGAACATAACAACACGAGTATATCATCATTACGATATTGCACATTTATTAAAATTCATTTTTTTATAATATTTATACTATATATTTATTGAATGATGGTTAAAAACAGGCCATAGAATAACAATAAAGAACTAGCTCATAACTCGTAACTCTTGTGTACGACATACATATGTGAGGCTTAAAAACAAACATGAAAGGTGTAACTTTTTTAATCACTGTGTTTTTATTGTAAGTAAAAAATAAATCATTCATTTTTTGGCCTCAATAAGACGGTTATTCGCCATATTTTTTATAGCGATTACAATATTAGAAAAGGTACAGAAATAGAGAAATGGTACCAAACAAGTTAAATGAGTATTGCGATATGTACGAGTACATAATAAAGTACTCCAGTCCATTTTTGAAAAAAAAATTACCAATATTGACGTTCAAACTTAAATACCATTATATATATTTATTATTTTTTTTCTAAAGCGAGTTTTCATAGTCAATGTTTCAATTTTTCAAAGTTCCCCAAAACGCTCCAAGTCTATGGCCGATAGGTTTTGATATGTTTTGAGGTTAGAATGTCAAATGTCAAAACAGGGTTTTTATCAAACAAAAGTTTAAGCGTAAATAATTTTATATTCTATTCATATTGAACCATAACTAAACATATGTAATAAATTTATGTACCTTGTTAGAAACTTTTACTCAAAGAATAATAATAGTATTGAGCATTAATATTATCATAATATTCGTACTGATAATTGGTTTGCTCATGAATGCCATAATTTATTTCACTAATAATAGTTTTTTTTTATATTGAACAACATTTATAGAGCTTAAAGCCACCCAAATTAAGTTAAAATTTTTGTAAAATAAAAATGTCCATACTAATACAAAAACAGAATGCGCACGCGAAGTCAGTGTTCCAAATGCAATGGTACCAACATAACACAGTGTTTTGATGAGACGATTTTTATCACCTTTTAAATAACGATTTATACGTGTAATTATATATAATAAAATTAATATATTCAGAATCGGCGTTTGCCGATCTATGTGAATATTTTTAAAGCCATTGTATTCTTCACTGGAGTTGGTTATTGGAAAACATAACATGGCAGAACATGGGACACTGGGATAATTTTCTGGGTATTTTTTGACATGTATCAAACTGTTTGTAAGTGAGTTGAAAATGTCAACGATCATCGCAGCATCTGTAAGCGGTTGAACAACTCGGTTGATTGGCGTGTTCTGTTAAGTAGGAGTAAAATAGTACATGAGATCTTCCACGAGTATAATTGTTAATCTCTTTCAGTACAATATTAGCACATTTTGAACATGAAGTATGATATCGGTGTAAATGGCGTAAATTGAACTGGTCTCATTAGCTAAGTTGGTTAAGCGGTTACACCGGATAGGTAGAGGTCCTGGGTTCGAGTCCCAGATGCTACTGAAATCTTTTTAATTTCTGTTGTTTTTTTCGGTTTCGTGGTTCATTTGGGATGTGTTAATATTATCTTCTTCAATCTTTATATTTTGATAATATGTGAAATGTAACAGTAAAAATGCTCCCTAACTAATGCTACGAACCTATTGAATGATTTTCGTAAAGGCTTAACGTCAGCTTAACACAACGGAAATCCGTGTCGTGCATTCATACCCACATGATACAGGGAAAATTGTACAGTGAATGAATTAATTTAATCTCATCTATTCGCCCTTCAATGCTGAAACATGTATTCATTATCTCAGATATATAACACAATATGTTAAATGCCATGGTAATTTTTTAAAGAAAGACATTTGTACGCACTTCAATATTTTAAACGAAGGTTTCTAGGAAGGGTATATAAAATATTAAATACAGTATCCTAATTGCAACCAAATGCACAAAAAATATAAACGAAATTTCATGTAAATGCAATTACTGAACTTGTAACGATTCTGTCAATATCATGCAATTAGATAATAAAGGTTGTACTTCAAAATTAAATTGTTTTTTTATGTGAATTCCACACAAGACTCCCAGCTGCTCCACGCCATCTGGAGCCAATGAGATAATGGCATCCCCAATTGTGGTATGTTTTGGGGCTGAATGTAAAGATGGGAAGAATGAGATGGGGAAGAGGGAGGTGGGAAAGTACCTGGCTATTCAGACCTGTTCATCAAACACGGCTAAAGCCATTTCAAGCAACGTTTCGATTCTAAATGGTGGTCTTTCCGCAGGGCGCGATACTAATAGTATATATCACTCTGGAACGTGCCGCTAATACACTGCATATTATTTTTAATGAATACATTGCGAAATAACACAAATTAATTACATGAAGTTTACTTGTTCACTCCGAGATTTAAGCCCGCGACCTACGGATTCGTAGTCGGGGATCGTAACCACTCTACCACGAAGGCCATCAATTTTGTGTTTGTAATAACACATGCATTTTACTTAAATACCGAACAATAGTCCCAAATGCACGGGTACATAATAGGTTACTAAAATATATATCTAAATAGACAAAGCGTCACCTGAACAGGTGATTATGAAAAACATACATATATTGAACTATTTGACATATTTAATTGATTATTAAGAATCTGGCTTTTGGTTAACTTGAAATATTTTGGATGATTTGAAATAAAGAAATTCGTTAAAACCATGGACATGTTTTTTGAGAAATAAACTTTTCTAGGTATACTACAATATAGTACAGTTAGCCTCTCAGACGCTGAGCGTACTGTACAGAGCCCGCAGATACTTTAATAGTGCACAACTGCTGATTCTGTGCAAATCGCAAGCACGACCCACTGTACAATTTGGTAGCGAACTCTGGTCGGGAGCCCCAAAATATCTGAAAAAATCCGTGACTCTGTGTAGAAACGGGCGGTCCGTTTGACAGATTCGCCTATCTTAACAAACGCATTGTAATTTTTGGAGCACAGATGTCAGGTGGGAATGCTGTCCTTATTCTACCGGTATTTTAATGGAAGATGCTCCGAGGAACTAGCGTCATTGATACCTTCGGCATCGGTGAACAGTCGGGAAACACGCCAAACGCGCGCCCAACATTTGCACATGGTTGACATTTGTCACATGAGAACGGGTCGCTTCTAGGACTCGTCCCTGTATTCAACAGCTTCGGCTGTTGAATGATCTGCTGAACTCTGAGGGAAGAAATACAGAGGCCGGCAGATCATTCCACAGCCGAGCTGTTGAACACAAGAATGAGTCGGCGAAACGACCCGTTCTCATGAAGCCAACATCAACTATGAACGGATGTTCCTCTCGTGTCCATCGAGTTTTACGCACGATCACCGGCGCATAGGGGATCAACGCTGCTAGCTCCTACATCGCGTCTGTGCATCAGAGATGGCAGTTGGTCTGTTAATAACGGATTGTCAATCACACGAACCGCCCTCCTTTGCACAGAATTAAGCAGGTTTATTAAGTATTTTGGAGCTTCAGCCCAGAGGTGACTTCCAAATTCAATTGTTGAACGTACTTGAGATTTGTATAGGATTATCAGTTCATTGATCACTATTGAAGAATCTGCTAGCCTTATACAAGACGCCCAGTTTCTTGGAAGTCAGATTTATTCGGGCTTCTATAGAGCCCCGATACTTGAGCTTTCATGAACGTGCAGCCTTGCATGCATGCCCGTGCTCTTTTCGGTAAGTATTTAACTTTTAATATAACCCTATAAAATAAACTTGAATTCGAGCCTGTTAACGAATGTATATAGAATGTAGCAGATTTGATTAAGTTTCATAAACGCAGAAATCAGTGAACACAGAAAACCCGGTCTACTTTAACGATTTGTCAAAAAAAAACGTATTGCCGCCAAAGTTTTTCAATAACGGAAACAAGTTGTGATATTTTATGGCATTCAAATGAAACTACGGGAGATACGGCGGCTTTAGAGCCTAATATACTTAGCGCCATAAAATACGCGACACTGGCAATTCTGGCGATAGTGGCGCTGGGAGGCACTTCGGCGGTGCACCACATCAATCTAAGATGTTTTAATTTCGCTTCAGATTTACCGCCGTGCGGATATAGTGGATATTTGTGTTGTTACTTTCAGACATTAATGTAGGTCAAATAATATCCATAAGGCGTTTTTTCCACGTGAACCATTTTTGGTTGGATTTAATTCCAGTGTTTCTAATAATATAAAAGGTTTTGAGATATGGTGGTTTACGATTTCCTTACAATGAATCGATGAGCCAAATCTATTATATAAAAAAATAATGTCTCGGATGGGCGGTGTTTGTTTTGTACACAAATCTACACCTCGACAAACACACTTGACCTTCAAAATAAAAGGAAGGTCACTATCTGCATCAAATTTCTAAAAACTACCCCCACCCAGGGGTAGGGGTAGAGGCACGGGTAAGGGGTAGGGGTGGGGGGAATTGCAGGGGTGCAGGGGTAGGGGTAGGGGTAGGGGTAGGGTTGGGTATGGGTAGGGTTGGGGGTAGGGGGTAGGGGGTAGGGGTAGGGGTAGGGGTAGGGGTAGGGGGTAGGTGGGGGTGGGGGGTAGGGGTAGGGGTAGGGGGTAGGGGTGGGGGTGGGGGGTAGGGGTGGGGGTGGGGAGTAGGGGTGGGGGTAGGGGTGGGGGTGGGGGTGGGGAGTGCAAGGGGGTGGGGGAGGACAGGGGTGGGGGGGTGGGGGGGTGGGGAGTGGGGGGGTGGGGGTGGGGGTGGGGTGGGGGGTGGGGGGTGGGGGTGGGGGTAGGGGTAGGGAGGTAGGGGTAGGGGTGGGGTAGGGGTAGGGATTAGGGGTAAGAGGTAGGGGGTGGGGGTGGGGTGGGGGTGGGGGGTGGGGGTGGGGTGAGGGGTGGGGGTGGGGGTGGGGGGGTGGGGGTGGGGGGTGGGGGTGGGGGTGGGGGAGGTGGGGGGTGGGGGTAGGGGTAGGGGTAGGGGTAAGGGTGGGGAGTAGGGGTAGGGGGTGAGGGGTAGGGGTAGGGGTAGGGAGTAGGGGGTAGGGGTAGGGGTAGGGGTAGGGGTAAGGGTAGGGGTAGGGGTAGGGGTAGGGGTAGAGGTAGGGGTAGGGGTAGGTTTAGGGGTAGGGGTAGTCTCCGTGTTTCCTCTGAACTCTGAAGCTCTTCCTTCTACAATATGGGTCTCTTCAAGACCTAGGTTCACTCCTTCCTATCCTCTAAAAGACCCTCCACACAGCATCCCCAAATATTATATAGGCCTTGAGGGAAATTATTTCTTACTTTAGGGGAGTTACTGTAAAAAAATAAGCGATCATTTTTAGAAACTGACAGATTTCTCAAGGACGATTTATAACTTTTTTTTTTTTTTATCCACAATCCATTGTCCAATCACACAGAATACACGACACGAAAAAACTGCGGATTTCAGGAAAACAAGGTGTACAGAAAAAGAACAGCGCATACATAATACATGAATGAAGCAATGACAAAATAGGACAAATATATACATTTAAATTAATGCCTGAACGAGATT
>JAHDVE020010390.1:0-62573 GCA_022606495.2 Halesus radiatus
GGGAGGCCAAACATTATGCAGAAGGCGTTATTGTACTGTACGCGAAGTCTTTCCATACTACTCTTTTTGTAGTTTGCCCAGAGTTCGCAGGTGTACAACGTTGCGCAGAAGGCAAGGAATAGAGTCCTTTTCACAGCAGTACTACAAAGGCGAAATCTTCTACTGAGCATATTCGATTTTACGCTGAGAGCTCGTCTTTGCCTATCAATGTCTTCATCATCCATCAGAGTACTGGTGATTATGTGTCCTAGGTATTTGGTTTCTTCAGTCACCTTCAGGATCACACCGTTCAGGGTAGCTGCAGGAATACTAGTCGGGCCTTGTCTATATCTTATGACCAAAAGAGCTGTTTTATTGGGGTTATAAGACATGTTTGTTTCTTCAGCAAACTCTTCACAGATCTTCAGGAGAATGCGCAGCCCTCTTATAGACGGTGCCATTAGTACCATGTCGTCCGCATAACTGATGTTGTTCAAACACTGTCCTCCAATGTGGCAGCCTACCCTTGCATTGTTTAGCCTTTCAGTTAGTTCGTCCATGTAAAGGTTGAACAATATCGGGGACATGCATCCACCCTGTCTGACGCCGCTCTTTAGGAGGAAAGGTTCGGAAAGACCATCTTTCCACCATACTAGGTTTTCCTGCTGTCTGTGCCACAAGTCAAGGATGTGTATCACCTCCGATGATATTCCTCTATCTCTGAGTTTAGCCCATAACAACGGGTGAGAAACCCTGTCGAAGGCCTTACTCAGGTCAAGGAAACATGCGTATGAGGTGGTTTTCTTATTTCTATAGTACTCTAGTGTTCTTTTCACAGTAAATATGGCTGCATCGGTAGAGGTATGCTTTTTGAAACCCATTTGGTTGTCATTAGTTTCCATGCTGGGTCCGACTCGGTCCAGTAGTAAACGTTCGAATAATCTTGCGACGGCAGTAGCAATTGAGATCGGTCTATAGCTGTCCTGGGTGGTTGAGTCCAACGATTTAGATTTGAGAATGGGTGTTATTATAGTTCTTGTCATATTATTTGGTAAGTATCCATTCTTCAAAATATCATTAAATAGCCTCGCCAGCAGCTGTAAAATTGGTCCTCCTGCGTGTTTAACGTGTTCAAAACTCAGTCCGTCATGGCCTGCTGACTTCCCAGTTTTCATGTATCTCATGGCGGTGTTAATCATGTCTACTGTGATTGAGATAGTGCTGTCTTCATTTGTGAAATGACTAGATGGTGATTCACTTGAGGAGATCGGGGAAGTCGGAGTAGTGGTTGAGAAATGTTCTGTGAAAATGTTTGCGATTGATTTAGCGTTCGTTTCTCCATTTATGTTGCTTGGAATTTTACACCGTATGTTGCATTGTTTATTCGACTTATTCCAAAACTGTTTGAAGTCACGATTCTCTAAATCTCTAGCTATTTTATCCATCTGAATTTGTTGTGATTCTCTGTGACATTTTTTCAGGGCTAGTTTGAATGCTGCACGCTTTAACTTTCTTTCTTCCGCGATGGGGCCTGCGTGAGGTCTGCCATTCTCAATCCAAATCATCATTGCATGTCTAGATTCTGCGTATTTTTGTGCAACAAAATCGTTCCATCCGCATATTTGTTTGTATTGTGGTGAATTATGTTTACGACTGCTAAATGCTGAGATCGCCGCATTTCGAAGTGCGTCCACTATATGTGTGTATAGAGCATCAATGTTCGCACTTGCAGGGTTGCCACTTCCGTCGTACCATATTAGATCTTGTTGTATTTTTTGTAGAAATACTTGTGAATTTATGTTATACCTTTGGATATCGCGTGCATTTTTAGGATTCCATTTTGCTGGGTCGGTTTTCATACATGTATATATTTCGGTTGTTGGTATTCCGTCCGACTGTAGGGTCAACTCGAGAGGACGATGATCAGTCCAGTCCACGTCGTAGTATATTTTCATATCTAGAACTTGCTTGAAGATATTTTTCGTCACTAGACAATGATCAAGCCACCTGGTGGTGTGATGCGCGTCACTTATATAAGTATAGGAGTCTTTTGGTAATAATTCGGTATCGGCACATACATACTCATATTCTTGACAGAAAGATTTCAGTTCTATTCCGAAGAGTGAGTCGGGATTTGCATTAAAGTCTCCGATGATGATGGAATTAGTGTAATCCTTTTCGTCAATAATTGCTTGTAAGGTGGCGAGACAATTGACGTACTCCTCGAAGTGATCTACGGTGCAGGTTGGCATATACAAGGTGAAGATGCATAATGTTTCAGAATTAAGGCTCACCTCAATACCCGCCATGCGACAGTTACTCAGTGGGATCGTGGCAGCCCTGAGACATTGCCTGTACAGCACCCCCACTCCACCGTGCGGCCTGCCTAGCAGCGGGCCCATCGACGTATTGACGGCAGAGGTGCCCAAGCTGTTGAATTCCGGGTGTATATGGGATAAAAATTCTAAGTCCGTTGGGAGTAACCACGTTTCCTGAATTAAAACCACATCATGTGAATCGCACAGGTCATATATAAATTTTTCAGAACTGCGGACGGATCTACAGTTCACCGAAATGATCTTCAAATTTTTATTTTGCATTTTGATTATTGTTATGTATGCGTGACTCTTTAAATCTTCGGAAAACAATTCCCTCCGGCCATAGTTCCTCAGCTAGATAATTCTTTACATCGTTTGCTTTAACCGCAAGTTTGAGTGAGTTAAATGGAGTTACATGGAAAGGATTTATTCTTTCTACCTTTGCTCCATTTAAACCATTATCTTTTAGGTAAGTGATTATGTCATTTTCTGTAGTGTTAATCGCAAATCGTGATACGTATACCGATGCACTTATATCAGCAGATTTTAATGTCGCTGACTGCGCTTTGCCTCTCAGATTACGGGTGAGTTTCTTCTTGTGTGTGACAAGTTTAAAGCCGCTCTCTTCGGTGACGGCTGGTCGCGGCCGTTGTATGTTCCTTCCCTGCTTGTTCATTCCTACACTCACACTAACGGTAGGTGTAATTGTGTGCAATGCTTGTGTATCGTGTGTGCACAATCCATTCGCACTATGTCTGTTGGTAGTGTTGGTCGGCGGCGTCGTCTGCACTTGTATCTTGCCTTTGCAAACATCTACATACGATTCAGGTTTTGCGTGTGTGTAGGTGTTGTTTACATCCTCAGAAGTTTGAGAAGTACCCACATTATTGTCATTGTCATGTTTTGACAGATTCTGAAGTATTTTGTGCTCGTTGTGAACACTCATCTCTTTTATTTGATTACGAAGTGAATTTAGTTCTTGCATGATTTCAGCAGTGTTTGTGCTAGATGATTCATTGATATCGCTTTTAATTTGACGTATTTCGGACTTCATGGCGTTGAGATCTTTTAGTAGACGGGAGACATCCACACTGTCAAAGTTAACGGGCGGCAATTTATGTAGCTGTCTTGCGACGAACACTGGTAATTTTTCAGGGTCTGTCTCCCTAAGGGCCCTCAAGATGTCCTGAAGATCACGGCTGATCCTGCCGTCTCCCTTCCGGAGAGTGCGTTTGTCCGGTAGCTTGTCGAACAAGATGGTCTTGGCCAGCTTTACTTCCTCCTCGGTGAAGGTTGAAGTACACAGTTGTATAATCGAAACTTCATCTAGAGTGTCCGCTTTGTTTTGCATAAATGCAAGACACTCATTTATAATAACATTGCATGCGTTGCAAGTCATCGCGCTACGGTACGTCCTTCTGTCACGGCGGGTGACAAAAAGTCAGTGTATTCAAAAATAATTGTTAATAAAAATAATTGTTACCCTTTGCGCTATGCACAAAAATCTTGTCTTAAGTTTTTAAGAACTTTAGTTTATCAATTAATAAATATTTTTTTTTTTTTTTTTTTTTATTTATTTACGCCCTTAGGGCTTTTACATAAAACAAGTTAAAACAGTGCAATACAATTAAAAACATAGAAATAATAACAATGTGCAATGGCGCAAACTGTGTGTTGAGGAGTGAATACAATCAATAGTAAGTTTAATTATGATCGAAGCGCTGACAAACAGCTTTAATACAGTAATATTTGTACGTTGATATCCTTTCAATATTTATAGCATCGTCTAAAACATATTTATTACCAAGTACATGAGACGATCATTATGGAATTGAGTTCAGCGTTTGATCCTATATTGT
Source organism: Halesus radiatus (assembly GCA_022606495.2). Taxonomy (NCBI): domain Eukaryota; kingdom Metazoa; phylum Arthropoda; class Insecta; order Trichoptera; family Limnephilidae; genus Halesus; species Halesus radiatus. Next base: position 4,157 of record JAHDVE020010390.1, read on the forward strand.
TACAATGATATGGTAAATATTTGACAAGTCAAAGCAATTTTCACCAACAACTAGTATATATTGATTAACTTGGCGGGTTTGCGATAAGCCGACGTAGCTCAACGGTAGAGCATCTGACCGGACATCAGAAGGGTGCAGGTTCGAGTCCTGTCGGCGACATTTATCTTTGCTCGGAAAGGTTTTTTTCAATTTGGATGAGTGTTTCAGGCTAATAATTATTGCTAATAAAAATAAATTAATAATTCTTTATCTAGCAAACCGTTTACCTTTGTATAGCAAACGCAAATAAATAAAAATCCATATTAAATTTAAAATATGCTTTACACGTAAAATGCCGTAATTATTAACTTCTTTCAAGGCACAAAAGACTGAAATCTCTTTGAGGTAATATTTTTTCAGCTTTCATTTGGAAATTTACAATTCTGTTCATTCGCTTACCTTTAATATTTTAGTCCCAGAGGTCCCAATGAACTTTTTAATCAACTCTTTGAGTGGGTACTTAAAAAGAGGCACCGGGGATCCTAACTTTCGCTACTTAGCTGGGGTTATTGAAGATGACTTCCCGAAGGAAATTACATCTTAATTAGACTTGTAAATTTCTCTATTTTCTTGTCTCAAAGACAATAATACATTATTTTCAAGTTGACGGGATTTTCAAGGCTTTGTTTCGACATTTTATTTTTTTAATAAATTGATGGAAAACAGTCAGAAATTTAATTATTGGGTTTCATTTAGTCGATAATTAGTTTCCCGTTAAGCTTTAGAGGAAGTTTGAAACTTAAACAAACATTTTGTTTAATTTTAAAACTTAGTTTGTAGGCAAATGAGAAAACAGTTTCATTACATCCGAGTGAAGTTTGAATTTTCTTTGATATAGATTTTTTTACTGACGACGACTCTTTTACTGTACTCTTTTATGAACACTTTAGCGATTGAATACAAAAAAAGTCAAAATACTCGTATTCTGTTGGTATAAAGCAGGTATGGTCGATTGCGACATACTGGTCGCTCGAGTTAACGTTTGTTATTTCTTTTTATAAAATGAAGCGTCGGTGAAATTATAATATTTATTTAAAAATAAAAATAGCACAAATAAGTTTAAATACAATTTTTTAATATAGAATCTGACAATAAAAAAAGCAAGTAGTCTCTTTAAATGAAGGTTGGAGATAAGCTATTTTTGGGATGTTGCGGTCCCTTTTATAGGTGATCTTGTTGCTGGGGTCGTGTGCAGTAGGTGATGCGGTTCCACGTCCGGGTCCATTGTAGATGATAATGAAACGGCTAGATAAGGTGTGGGGGTTCATTGTATTGTTGTTGGCACGGCTAGATAAGGTGGAGAGCCGGCTGCATACTATCTTCGGGTCGGGGACATTCTATAGTAGGTAACACTCCCGAGGGTATTTTTGGTCGATCGCGGACCTATTAGAAAACCTACCTAGAAATTGTACGAATTTCTTGTTTAAACTAGTCAAAACTTCTCCAGTTCCAGCTTTTAAATTTCATTAATTTTTATCTTATTTATTTATCAGTTTTTTCTAATCCAAATGAGTAATTTCAGCAAGTAAAAACCAAAAACATATTACTATCATAATCAATAGGAACAGGATTTTTTTTCACTATTGCAAAAATAGAACATATGTTCATTATTTGTACTTCGAGAGAATCAATTCGGAAAAGAGGTAATATTGAAAGATCGAAAAAGGACAATGGTCCATGAAAACTATGATATGAGTTGCGCAAAAATGGAGTGAGACAATTAAAATCGCAGCTGTCTTGTCATCAGTCTTTCTCGCCAAATTAAATGAAAAAATAAAGTCAGTTACCGTGGTTTCTTTGGTAGTAGCAGATTTTTCACACGCAGTGGTCAACATACGCTGTTCATTATAACACATATTTACCTTAATTGGTTGACGATATCGGATGGGGAATAACACACACTTATAAAAGAAGAAAATTGCTACTATTCGAAACGAAAAAGTAATTATCTTACTTATGGTTCATACAATATAAAAACATATTAATAGTCATCCTAATGCTAAGAACGACCACAGCACAGCACCACTACTTGTATTTATGTATGAGATGGTATCAGAGACGGTACTGATACCAACCCTGATGTATGGCAGTGAGGCATGGAATTGGCAGAGGAATGATGAAAGTAAACTGAATGCCATAAAAATGAAATCTCTGAGACGAATGTGTGGTAAAACCATGTATGATCGTGTGAAAAATATTGAGATTCGTAAAGAATGCAAGGCTGATGTAAGCGTAATGAGTAAAATTAAGAAAGGGACGCTTAGATGCTTCGGGCATGTGAAGCGAATGAACGAAGAAAGGAGTGTAAGAAGAATGTATGACGCGAGTGTGAATAGAAGAAGAAGCCGGGAACGCCTGATGAAGAGATGAAGACAAGAAGCGAATCAAATACTTGAGTCGGGCCAGAAGTCGGAATAATAGAAGAGAATGTATGAATGTGAATGAAGCAAAAAGTGTATGCCAAAATCGAGTTGTTTGGCGGTCCGTTCTTTGTGCCTACCCTTGCGGGGAAACGGCGTGATGGTTAGTTAGTTAGTTAGTTAGTTTAATGTATACTATCTAGCATATAAATTACTATTTGCTTATTTTTAAAAATTATTATTCAAAATTTGTTCTGTTGATTTACGTTTGTAGTTATTTAATAAGTTTTTAATATCGTTTACATATTGAATTGTTTTGTTTATTAATTTATTATGTTATAATTATTTATTTTATCTAATAAATAAACATCCTTGATAATTTTAGTAGTGATTTCTTAATTATATTATTGTCGTTAATTAGATTTTTTTTTATTGTTTTCATAATATATAATACATATATTGGAATTATAAATTGGTTATTATTGTTATTTCGTGATATAATGCTGACAATGCGGATAGTTACAGGCCTATATCTAATTTACCCTTTCTTGCCAAATTGCTAGAGAAAATCGTAGCTAAACAATTAGTGGGGTATTTGAACTCTGCTGGCTTGTTTGCGAAAAATCAATCAGCCTATAGACAGTTTCATTCAACAGAGACTGTTCTTTTGCGGATCATTTCAGATCTGATTCTTGGGATGGAAGCAGGTAAAGTGGGTTTAGTGTCCATCCTTGACATGAGTGCTGCATTCGATACGGTGGATCACAGTATCCTACTAAATGTGCTCGATACCGAATTTGGCGTTCGGGGTGATGTTCTACAATGGATGACATCTTACCTGTCTGGACGAATAAGCTCAGTAATTTTCAATAAATGTACTTCACCTGAATCTCCAATTGAATTTGGAGTTCCCCAAGGTTCCGTCCTGGGTCCCATTCTCTTTATTTTGTATACAAATCGTCTTGAACGCCTCATTCACTCGGCTGGCTTTGAATCACAGGGCTATGCGGATGATCGTATAATTTTCAAGTTTTGTTCTCCGGATGAAAAACACATCTTAAAAAATGAGGTTGTTGACTTTATTGACACAGTATCAAGTTGGATGTCTGTTAATAAACTTAAACTTAACCCTACCAAAACAGAGTTCATTTGGATATCTTCTCCCGGAAGGCAGGGCCTTCTTGATTTCAGTCCGATTCAAATTCAGGGCACTGATATCATTCCTTCTAAAGAAATTAAATTTCTTGGTTTCACTATCGACAATTGTCTATCTCTTGAGTCGCAAATCTCAAAGGCGGTAAGTTCTGGCTTTTTCCATCTTAGACAGATAAAATCAATCAGTAGATGCCTTCCCTCTGATGCAGCTAAAACACTAATAAATTATTTTGTTGTCTCACGTATGGACTACTGTAATAGTGCATATGCTGGTCTCCCCCAGAAACAACTCAATAGGATCCAGTCTGTCTTCAATGCTGCGGCGAGAATTATATAAAGTGAGCCTAAATATTGTCACATAACTCCACTTCTAAGGGATCGCCTTCATTGGCTTCGATGCCCTGAAAGAATAGAATTCAAAATTTGCTTAACAACCTTCAAAGCACTCCACGGAAAGGCACCAGCCTATATATCTGAACTCTGTGTCCGACAAAACCCAGGTGATAGACAGCTTTCTTTGAGGTCCGCAGATTTGAATGCTGCTTACCGATTAGTTGAACCCTCTCGGTCAAATAAACCCGTGTACTATGATCGCCCTTTTTGTATATCGGGCCCGGTCATCTGGAATAAGCTTCCCCCAAATATTGCTAACATTCAGAATTTAGCAGAGTTCAAACGAGTATTGAAAACAAAATTATTCAAAAAATCCTATCCGACATAAAACATAAATTCATGTACGTAGAAACATAATTTCAGGACATTTTTTTTTTTTTTAATCCTCCATAGCTTATTTAGTTGCGGTTTTCTCTCCTTGTTATTTAATTCCATTAGTATTCAGTGAAAAACCATGTATATAATTTCATATAATTTTCTCTTGTTATTTGTACCTACTATATATTTGATTATTTACACCCTTAGTTTCTAAATTGTTATTTTATAATACCTGCTCATGAATATTGTATGTCATAGTATTAATTTGCATATTGTATATATATTATAATAACAGATATACTTTGTAGTATATCTGTTATTTTACAATTATATTAGGTTAGGTTAGTTAGTGTAAAGCGCACTTGAGGTGAACCTTCACAAAACTGCGCTATAGAAATTAACTCTTATTATTATTATTATAATCGTAAGCGATATCAGTCGATTGCAGTAATTATTTTTTATTAACTGATCACTCCCATAAAAAAAAGTGTGGCCACCCCTGGGTTAAGATTGTGTATAAAAATAAATTTATATTATTACAGCATTATCAAATTTTCACAAAATTTCTAATCTTTTACAAGAATTTAGTTGCTAGTGTGGCAGTTAAGAGAGCATTTTTTTAATATTTCATTTTTACCTGGTCCGTGTTATTTTATTATTAAAACCACTTAAACATTAAAAGTTAGTTAGTTTTAGATTACAATCTAACTCAAGCTTTTAACTAAAACTAAAATATAAAATAACATCTCCGGTCATAAAAAAAAAAACAGCACATACATCACAAAAAAAATTAAAAGTGGGTAGTTATAGAATATTAATTCAATAAAGTATGGCACTGAAACACACATAATATTGTAATTATTTATTTATTTGTAAGAAACAACCAGCTTTTAATACAAATTTATATACAAAGGAAGTTTAATAAAAGGTAAGCCAATAAAGTTTCTTGTGCTAACAGTGGTTAAATACAGATGTTTTATTTATGAAGCTAACAATATAAAGAAAAAACTAAATTACAAGGAAGGGGGGAGAGGAAGAGGAAGATTGGATCGGGACAGGAGATGCTCACGATACATTTTATGCTCCTGCATCAATTTGTGGTCGTACGTATTACTTCGATTCGATATTTTGAAAGGGTATTGTGAAGAATGTCGATATTGTGAAATTTTGCGTTATATTGCGCACAAATACGAGGAATTAGAGAATTTATTCCAAGATTGGTCGGGTTGGTCTTGATGGTATGTGAATGTTTATAAAGTTAATAAGCTCTGGCGAGTCCAGTTCATTATTCATAATTTTAAATAACAAGATTCGATCAAATATTAAGCATCGCGTTTGAAGCGTGGTGAAGTTATGGAATTTTGAGGATTCGGTATTATTTGCAAAGTTTAAATTAAATTTATAATTTATATGCATAAAGAATTTACGTTGAATGCTTTCTATTCTTTCTATGTGGGCTTGGTATAAAGGTGTCCATATCGGTGTGCAATATTCTAAGTGAGGGCGGATATACGCTGTGTAAAGGGAGTATAGAATCTTTATGTGACGAAAAGGTTTTGAAACACGAATTATAAATCCCAGCATTTTATTGGCTTTATTGATAACCTTATTAGTTAGTTTGATAAAAAATTGTGCATTTATGCATACCGGTATTCCACGTACGTACTTGCAAGTAACTATTTACCACAACAATAACGAAAAACAATAATATTCCACAATCAAACAATAATAATTAGTCTTACAGATATTAATTAATAAAGCTTCAAGCCAGGGTTGAAATGGTATAGGTTTTTAAGTGTTTTTTGCGCAAACAAAGCCTACTCTATTTCAGCCCTCCCCGAGTCCAACTGGTACAGGTTTTGTAAATACGCGTTCTGGATTGCTTCCCTTTATTCAAATGTTTCTATGAAAAAAAAAATCATCTCAAAAACTTCACAATTTAAAAAATAAAACGATAACTTTGTTTTGGGATTTTTTTTCGAATAAAGTTATGAAGTTGTGAATTCTTGCTTGACATTAGGGTGCCATAATTGATTTGACAGCGAAAGTAACTATCTCCAAATAAATAAACATTCATTTGAATATTTTATTTCATTCCAAACGTTTATTTTTTTCAAAATATATCAAAATCATAAAGTTTTCCATTTTGAAAATATTCTGCCCAAAAAACCTTCGTCTTTTGAATATGCAATCTGTGGCTAACCAGAGTGTTATTTCTATGAACTAGCCTAAATAAAACATGGCGGGTACAATGTTTTTCATACTAATTTTAAAACCTAATAGCACCAGTTTTACATATTGGATTTCATTCAAATTTACTTTCTAAACCTTTCCGGCACTAATAAAAACAAACTGTGCTGTTTTTAGCGAAACCGTTTAAGTAATTTTCGAGAAAATCGAGGACAAACAAACAAACTTACATTGATTTTTTATATATATGGTATTGATATACTTTTGCCGACCGGGTTCCGGCACTACCGTAGCTTCTTCAGGGCAGTATATTACTAAACTATGAACTAATATACACATGTGTTATAGATTGATAAAAACGGATGAGTGAATGGCCAGGGGTGGGAGGGGAGCAGACACGGGACCGGGAAGGGCGTGTGCTTTGTTTATTGGGAAAAAATCATACTTATCTTTAAATTTATTTGATAATTAATGAGTCTACTATTAGTGTTTTTTGTTTCCTTTTTTCTAATGCTTCTAAGTTATCTACTTCATTTTCATTTTTTAAACCCTTTAAAATTTGACGACCCCATGAAAATCAAGGTCCTAGCAGTATTGCAAACTATCAACATTTTTTGTCGTTTTCTTTTGAAAACATTAAGGCCTTTATATTATCAAGGTAATTGAGTTACGGCGGTGGCTTTAAAATTTGTTTTCATTCGCCGAGTGGATTTTTCATTCCTTAAAAGCCTTTTTTAATTTCGTTACTCTTATCGTTAATATTCATCATGCAAATTTTTAAACCCAAAGACATCAAAATAATGAAAAACTTTGGAAAAATAATATTATCAACTGAAAAAAATTGTTTGTGTGTCGCACTAGAAGCATCTTCGGTGCCTTGAAATTTCAATTACCTTTTAATAATAATTATTATTATCATATTTGGATGATTTACATAGCGCCGTTTTTGCGAAAAATCACTTCAAGGATGCTGAACGTAACGTGCTTTTTTCCAACTACCGCTAACTATGAATAATCTATTATAATAGAAATGAGATCTCTGAGGCGAATGTGTGATAAAACGATGTATGATCGTGTGACAAATATTGTAATTCGTAAAAAATGCAAGGCTGATGTAAGCGTAATGAGTAAGATTAAGAATGAGACACTTAGATGGTTTGGGCATGTAGACCGAATGAACGGAGAAAGGAGTGTAAGAAGAATATATGACGCGAATGTGAATGAAAGAAGAAGCTGGGGATGCCCGAGGAAGACATGGCACGATCAAGTGAATCAAATACTTGAGTCAGGCCAAGTTAGAAGTCGGAATAATAGAATAGAATGTAGAATACAGACGATGTATTTTATTTTTATTTTTATATGATACCACAAGAGTCACACCTGCTCTCAACCGCCTGGAGCCAGTGAGACTACGGCATCCCCTATTGGGGTATGTTGTGAGGCTAAATTTATTGAGGTGGGGAAGGAGATGGGGAAGAAGGAATGTAGATTAAGTATGGCTATTCAGATCTGGTCACCAAGGCTAAAACCATTTCACGCTACGTTTCGATTCTAATTGGTGGTCTTTCAACAGGGCCATACTGACAGTACCTACCACTCTGAAAAAATATACTACATATTATTTTTAATTAATAAATTATGAAATAACACAATTCAATCAAATAAAATTTACTTATGAATGTGAATGAAGAAAGGAGTGTATGCCAAAATCGAGTTGTTTGGCGGTCCGTCCTCTCTGCCCACCCCTGCGGAGAAACGGCGTGATGGTTAGTTAGTTAGTCACTAAGTTAGCATTCACCAGCTCATCGGTCAATATCATAAAACTATATGTATAATGTAACACCAATAACATAAAACTATATGTATAATGTAACACCAATAACATAAAACTATATGTATAATGTAACACCAATAACATAAAACTATATGTATAATGTAACACCAATAACATAAAACTATATGTATAATGTAACACCAATAACATAAAACTATATGTATAATGTAACACCAATAACATAAAACTATATGTATAATGTAACACCAATATCATAAAACTATATGTATAATGTAACACCAATAACATAAAACTATATGTATAATGTAACACCAATAACATAAAACTATATGTATAATGTAACACCAATAACATTAAACTATATGTATAATGTAACACCAATGAGCGTGGTGCCGCATAAAAATATATTTATAATTAATGTTATGTACAGGCAGATAATTAACAGGGCCATACTTAGCTGTCAGGTTACTTCAGAGCACGAAAAGACACAATATCGGAAACACTGCGCTTTACATATTATGTGAGGTGCTATTCATTATTATGTTTTTTTCTCTTTTGTTCGTTTGGAAAAGCAAAGCAAATTTTATAATGGGATTTGATTAGACTTTATCTTCCAAAATGTGATTCGTCGAACAATAAGAAACAGATTGAGGTAAAATCTTTGAATATGTAAGATAAATCCAATGAGATATTTGTCAGTAACCGCTTAGTGTACTCTTTTCAACTATTTTCAATTTGCAACTTCATTTGCATATTGCGTGTGCATTGTCAAATAAATAGAAAAATCTGTTATAGTTGTTTTACATTGTTTCAATTGGTAAGAAAGTTTGAACATTGGATACAAACTTTGAACAACACATGGTATCATAGTCTATATCGCAGTCTGGTTTGCGAAACTCATTCCTGGCCTGTATGCCGTTTCAACAACAGTGTTGAAGATATGCTCAACTATCTGTGTATATTGTCAATAGTCCAAATAGTGTTAGAAGTTTCCTGAAACAATTTATAAGCAACATAAGTTATGTAACACATTTGTTTAATTTTAAAATGAATCTTATTTATTAGCCACTGCCAGCCAACATAGTCCGTCCATAAGCTTTTGATCAATTTTTCCTTAGAGTAACAAAGATTTTTTTCTAACTGAATTTAACACACACAACGAAACGCACACCGAGCAAGTCTAAATACTTATACATTCTCAATACTCGAATGTCTATGCGCGGAAACACACAGATCTTACAGTGTGGATTCCGTGGATGCTCTGTTCTATTCTGTATCCCTTAAAGTACGAAATTCAAACACTTTTGCGCATGCGCATTTAGTCCTGCTTTCCAATATCTTAGATCACCGGATACGGTTTTGAGGAGAGCATCCTACATGCAAAAATGTCTTTAATGCTTATGGGCATAATGCACAGAATGGCATACATATTTCGAGTCGGGTGGATGGTTTTTAGGATGATTAGACATTTGTTTGCGTGGAGTATTTTTCACAGTTTAGCTTGAATAACTGAAGCCGAGCGATTGAAACATTGGATATCCTTCGATTACCTATTTAATTCATTATTAAAATTAAAATTATTTTTTTTATTGAAAATAACATGGATAATTCACCGACGAGTTCTAAAACTGTTAACGATAATAGTGAATTGTGTGGTTGTACGACACGACAATATACATCGTTATAAACGAGATGATTAGTTTTTATTTGTATATTAGGCATTGATATTACAAATAAATGATATGTAAAAGTAATTTCGGATATTCAGAATATGCAATGTTTTTTTTATAATTAGTTGCTGTTTTGTTTCTCCTCTCTTCCAATAACTCTAGCCCAATAAAGATATGAAATAAATGCTGATAATGTATTTATTTAAAACGAATCTATTTAATATTTTTGGAAAGCCACAATTTACAAAAATATCAATTTAGCGTTAATTTTTTTACATTAGGAATTTCATATACATTCATCAAAGGAATAATTCGATGAATTTTATAGTTTAATCACATGTCCAAACTACCTCCAAAATAAACTTTGAAAAATGTTTCGAAACTACGTAAATATTACACGTCCCTTTCAAAACCATTTCTGTTGCTCATTTCTGTAACCTAAATAATTTTCAAAGCCATATGTGCAGCATTTTTGGAGATACTTATATGACGAAGATCTAACATCAAGCACTTTAAACATCCATTTATTGTACAATGTTCTAACATCACATCCTCTTCCCCTTCTCCTTCCCCTCCCCAATACCTTCAGCCTCACAACATTCCCCAATTGGGGATATATATACATATACATATACCTATAATATACCATCATCTGAATTAGTGCAAGTTTTATATACTCGTATATACACATTTTTATTCTCCACACAAAATTCCTAAAGTTTGTAATTTTTTAAATATGTAATCATAGTCAGAAACGTTTTTCCAAAAAGCCCGCGTACTGAACTTTTTTATATAACTTGAAATCAATTGTTCAAAAGAATCTGATACTTTTAGAACACAACTTAATTACTTTCTTTGTGTTCCTTGCCACAAAATTTAATATTCATAACGAAAATGTAATTTTCATATTGCAGGCCCCTTATGAAATTCCCTAAAACAAACACAAAACAAAAAAAATGCGTGTGCGCTTCTCTTTGTGCAAAGTTTAGTTTGGTTGCCTTTCCCAAAGTTTGGCCGTAAAACAAAACCAGTCCTCGTGGCATTAACAAATTAGAAAAGTTTTACCTGTCCCAAAGCGGTGCCGGTGGGCTCAGTTCACGGGAAACACCCGGGGATGAGGAAGCATTCTATGAAATATGAAATATAAGGGTGGATTAATCGTCATCATACTGTTGAGTACTTTCGCCATCAATTCGAGTTCTACAACGTCTATGAAGTTTTTTGACACGGTAATTAATCATTGTGCTAATCGCATTCATGAAATACTGATTGCTGCAGAATTGAGATCCCTGAGCCGTATGTGTGGTAAGGCCGTTGATGCGTGCGGGTGGTTGTCAATCCTGGCCGTAATGATCAGGATGGTTTTGCGGTTGCGAATTGTATGTAAAAAGGACTTACGAGCGACTATGGCATAGGATTGAGGAACAAAACGATTGAGTGAAACGGATGTCTAGAACCAAAAATTTCAGCTTGAACAGTTGGTTTTCCAACCATGTAAAATGGACACGAAAAAAAAAGTCACAGGTATACTTTGAGTATGAATCTGAAAACATCGTGAAAACCGAACAGCCAGAACGCGAAATTTATTGTTCTACAATTCGAGCACAACAGTGCAAAGTGTTAATGAAATAGATATTTTGAAGAAATGTTGGAATTTAAAAAAAAATTATTTCGAATATCTAATTTAAGTACGAATCTCATTGAACCGATAGAATCATATCGATTGAAGCGGAGATTTCCAATTGAACAGTTCGACCCCAGTCGTGCGAAGTGCTCATGTAATAGATATTTTTGGAAAATATTCGGATTATGAAAATTTTCTTTAAGGAACGAGTTCACAGGTTTGATTGTAGTATGTATAAGAAAAAATCTAGAGAATTGTATATGGCTAAAACAGGACAGTCGAACCCCAACGGTGCAAAGTATGAAATTATGTAAAAGGTTCGAATTTCGAACATTTTCTTTCAGAAACGAGTTCACAGATATAATTTGGGTATGAATTTGAAAAAAATATGAGAATCGTACGGCCAGAACCAGAAATTTCAGTTATAACAATTCGATCACAATGGTGCAAAGTGCTCACGAAATTTAAAAAAAATTTAAAATGTTCAATTTTTGAAAATTTTCATTCGGGAACCAGTTCACGTGTTTCATTCTAGTGTGCATAAGAAAAAAATCGAGAGAATCATTTGACTAAAATCAGCTAAAAGCTAAAAGCTGGAATATGTTCTTATTTTGAATAATTTCTTTGAGAAATGAGTACAGAGGTTTGAATTCTACTATGAATCCGAAAAATTCAAGTAATTGTATGGCTAAAAACAGAGATTCTATCTTGAACAACTCGACAGCAAAAACGCAAATTGTTTACCAAAATAGATCTTTATGAAAAATGTGTGACCTGAAAAAAAATATCCGCAAAAAATTCACAGATTAGATTTTAGTATGAATTAGAAAAAATGGAAAGAATCGTATGGCTTGAAGCGAAGATTTCAGCATGAACAGTTCAACCCCAAACGTACAAATTGCTCATGAAATAGGCATTTTCGAATAAAAGTTTCACATACATAATCGAGTTGCGAAAACACATTTGCGTACAACTCAAAAATAATCGTTTACAATCGTATGGCTAAAACCGGAAATTTCAGTTTAAACTGTTGAACCCCAATGGTCCAAAGAGCTCAGAGAAAAAATTACAGTCGAAATGAGTATCCGCAACGAGTTCACGGGTTTGATTCTACGATGAATAAGAAAAAACGGTATAATCGTATGGCTGGAACCGGAGATTTCAGCATGAACAGTTCGACCCCAACGGTGCAAAGTGTTTATGAAATAGAAATTTGTTAGAAAACGTTCGAAATTTGAAATTTATCTTTAAATATGTTCAAATGTATAATTCGATGAAAAAATTGAGAGAATCGTATCGTTAGAAACGGAGATTTCAACATGAACAGTTCGACCCCAACGGTAAAAAGTGCTAATGAAATAGAAATTTTTGGAAAATGTTCTAATTTTGATAAATTTCTTTCAGAGAAGAGATCAGAGGTTTGAGTTCTAGTAAGAATACGAAAAAATCGAGAAAATTGTACGGCAAAAAACAAAGATTCCAGCTTGAACAAATTGACTTCAAAAATGCAAATTGCTTACCAAAAGATATATCTTTATGAAAAATTTGTGATCTTAAATGAAAGTATCCGCAAGTAGTTCACGGATTTGATTCTAGTATGAATAAGAAAAAATGTAGAGAATCGTATGGCTAAAAAATTTCTTTTAGACATGTGTTCAAATGTATAATTTGAGTATGAATCTGAAACAATCGAGCGAATCGTATGGCCAGAACCCAAGATTTCAATTTTAACAATTCGATCCCAACGGTGCAAAGTGCTCACGAAATCGAAAAAAAAAACGGAAAATGTTACATTTTTTGAAAATTTTCTTTCAGGGTTTTCATGTTTCATGCTAGTGTGCATAAGAAAAAATCGAGAGAATCATTCGTTCGAAATTTGAAAATTTTTTTTTAGAAATGTATTCAAATGTATAATTTGAGTATGAATCTGAAAAAATCGAGAGAATCGTATGGACAGAACCCAAGATTTCAGTTTTAACAATTCAATCACAATGGTGCAAAGTGCTCAGAGAAAAAAATTCCAGTCGAAACGAGTATTCGCAACGAGTTCACACGTTTGATTCTTCGACGAATAAGAAAAAACGGAGATAATCCTATGGCTAGAACCGGAGATTTCAGTATGAACAGTTCGACCCCAACGGTGCAAAGTGTTCATGAAACAGAAATTTTTGGTAATCTACGATTTTTGAAAATTTTCTTTCAGAAAAGAGTTCACATGTATAATTTGGGAATGAATCTGAAAAAATAATGAGAATCGTAAAAATAAAAAATAAATCGATTAGAATCGTATGGCTAGAAACGGAGTTTTGAGCTTAAACAGTTGAACCCCAACGGTGCAAAGTGTTTATGAAATAGAAATTATTTGTAAAACGTTCGAAATTTGAAATTTATCTTTTAGAAATTCGTTTAAATGTATAATTTGAGTATGAATCTGAGAAAATCGAGAGAATCGTATTTCCAGAACCCAAGAACGGAAAATTTTCAATTTTTGAAAATTTTCTTTCAGGAACCAGTTCACATGTTTCATTCTAGTGTGCATAAGAAAAAATCGAGAGAATCATTTGACTAAAACAGGAAATATCAGCTTAAATTGTTGAACTTCAACGGTGGAAAGTGCTCAGAGAAAAAATTCCAGTCGAAACGAGTTCACAGGTTAGATTCTACGATGAATAAGAAAAAATGGAGATAATCGTATGGCTAGAACCGGAGATTTTAGCATGAACAGTTCGACCCGAACGGTAAAAGGTGCTCATGAAATAGGCATTTTTCAAAATGTACGAATTTTGAAAATTTTCTTTCAGAAAAGAGTTCACATGTATAATTTGGGAATGAATCAGAAAAAATCATCAGAATCGTAAAAATCAAAAAAAATATCGCTTAGAATCGTATGGCTAGAACGGGAGATTTCCGCTTAAACAGTTGAACCCCAACGGTGCAAAGTGTTTATGAAATAGAAATTTTTTGGAAATCGTTCGAAATTTTAAATTTATCTTTTAGAAATGTGCTCAAATGTAGAATCTGAAAAAATCGAGAGAATCGTATGGCCAGAACCCAAGATTTCAGTTTCATGGCTAGAAACGGAGTTTTTAATATGAACAGTTCGACCCCAACGGTAAAAAGTGCTCATGAAATAGATTTTTGGAAAATGTTCTAATTTTGATAAATTTCTTTAAGAAACGAGTTCAGAGGTTTGAGTTCTACTAAGAATCCAAAAAATCGAGAAAATGGTACGGCAAGAAACAGAGATTCCAGCTTGAACAAATTGATTGCAAAAATGCAAATTGCTTACCAAAAGAAAAATCTTCATGAAAAATTTGTAATCTAAAAAAAGTAGTTCAAAGATTTGATTCTAGTATGAATAAGAAAAAAATGAGAGAATCGTATGGCTAAAACCGGAGATTTCAGCATGAACAGTTCGACCCCAACGGTGCAAAGTGTATATGAATTAGAAATTTTTTGGAAAACGTTCGAAATTTCAAATTTTTCTTTCAGAAACGAGTTCACATGGTAATGAATCTAAAAAATAATGAGAATCGTAAAAATCAAAAATAATCGTTTAGAATCGTATGACTAGAACCGGAGATTTCAGCTTAAACAGTTGACCCCCAACGGTGGAAAGTGTTTATGAAATAGAATTTTTTTGGAAAACGCGGAAATTTGAAGTTTTTCTTTTAGAAATGTGTTCAAATGTATAATTCGACTATGAATCTGAAAAAATCGAGAGAATCCTATGGCCAGAACCCAAGATTTCAGTTTTAACAATTCGACCCCAACGGTGCAAAGTGCTAATGAAATAGACGTTTTTCGAATATGCTCTTATTTTGAAAAATTTCTTTCTGAAACGAGTTCAGAGGTTTGAATGAATCCGAAAAAATTGAGAAAATTGTATGGCCAGAACCGGAGATTTCAGTTTAAACAGTTGAATGCCAATGGTGCAAAGAGCTCATTAAATAGGAATGACCTTAGGAATGTTCGAATAATTTCTTTCAGAATTAAGTTCGTATAGCAAATTTGTGTGGCAATCAAGAAAAAAATTTGAGTTGTAAGGCTAGAAATGGAATATCAGATTGAACAGTTCGACCCCAAAGATGCAATGTGCTTACGAAACAGAATCTTTATGAAAAATGTTTAATTTT
Organism: Halesus radiatus; assembly: GCA_022606495.2. Taxonomy (NCBI): domain Eukaryota; kingdom Metazoa; phylum Arthropoda; class Insecta; order Trichoptera; family Limnephilidae; genus Halesus; species Halesus radiatus. The sequence continues at coordinate 19,837 of JAHDVE020010390.1, forward strand.
TGAAAGATTTCTATCAGACATGAGTTTAAATATTTGATTTGAGTATGAATCCGAAAAATTCGAGAGAATCATTTCTCTAGAACCGGAGATTTCAGCTAAAACAGTTCGACCCCAACTGTGGAAAGTGCTCATGGTGGTTGTTTTTGAAAATTATTCGATTTTTGTAATTTTTCTGTAACCGTATCGAATCCATAGAACTGAAGACCTCATAGAAAACAATTCCAACAGTGCCAAGTGCTCACATACAGTCTGACACTTTTATAAGTAGACAAAAATTGAGGGCGCTGTGATCGTTCAAGAGGTTTTAAATCGCAACACGAATATGACTCATGGGTACAATGGTCCTAGTATATTTTATATTATTTAATTTTAAAAGATGCCATAGAGTGAATTTACATTTATTAAATAAGTATATTTTTACTTTATACAAACAGTGTTCATAAATGTGAACAGAAAGATGGAATGAGGAAAAGATTAAATAAATACATAATTTGTAGTTTAAAAAACATTTATTAAAAAAGAAAATTGTTTCTAAGAGAAAGTGTAAGTAAGAGTGTATTGAGTAAGAGAGTCCCACCGAGATACCAGGGTCCAGGGGGCAATGCTTTAGTTAGAATTTGGAGCAAATGCTCGAAGGATGAGGAGGATACAATTTAATTAGGCGGTATACATGGCAACCTAGAGCCAATATGGGAATGTAGGATAGATAGAACTAAAGGAATGGATTGAGTGTTGGTTTTAATTTCTTGCTTCCTGATTCTTCTTGTTTCCCACTTCTTCTTATTTCAGTTTCTAATTTCCCGCATTTATGGTTTAGTTTTTCTACTCGCCGCTTCTTGCTTCTCATTTCCAGTTTCCAGATGTTTCATGCTACCCGCTTCCCTTTTACCGCTTATATTTTTATATATTTTTTTAAGCCTGCAGTTTTTTTTTAATAAGGTGCACAAATATAAATTTATATGAAAAAGTTCCTATCAACAAGAAGACCAGTAACTTCCTGGGCAAGCCGCTAGCCTATCGTACTAGTGGTGGGAGAAGCGGCTCGGTTTAGTGAGCCGGATAACTAAATCAGCTCTCTGTAAAGACAATTCACATGAAAACTAGACGAAATGGGCCAAGGGAGCGAGGGAAAGGGCATGGTGCAGGGGGATGCGAACCGTCGTTCAATCGAGCCGGATCACCGAACCGGTGCACTACAAAGACCTGATTTAGTGATCCGGCTCACTAAACCGAGCCGCTTCGCTCACCACTATTTCGTGGTCTCCTGTGCACAAATTTCCGCTTTTCTTTGTTTCCATTTAGTTTAAGCAAATACTCTTTAATGAAAATATGCGCACTTCCTGACATTTGAAGGCAACATTCTACACTAGCGCCCCTAACGGCGCGCGTTGACAGAATCAGTTTTTTTTTATACAATTTAGATGATTTTTAATGAAATATATCCTTAACAAATTATAGAAACCGAATATTCTTAAAATAAATATTAAGTAACCTTCATATGACTCTACTTTTTGAGACTCAAGAGGCTATTAGATTTGTACTTTTTCATTATTTAAAAGGAATGACAAATATTCCCTGGTTACGAATAACTTGACAATATTTGAGAATCTCCTACTACCATCACAGTAAGCGGAAGATGTTGCTTGTGTCCTAAATGGAGGACTTGGAATGGAAACTCACGACGCCTGGGTGAGACCCAAACGCGATGCCAACTCAGCCACTGACCGGTACTAACAGTTATAAGCCTCGCCGCTCGACGCTTGCGCTCGGTCTGGCGGTTTAGACAGGGAATAAAATACTTATTTAATATATTGTAGGTTGGATAATGTAGCTTATGTATATAATGTTCTAAAATTCATTTAAAAAGCCCAGATGGGCGTATAATCAAATAAATATGTGTGATATGTTAAGCCAAATGAAGTCCAAATGATAAATAAAAGAAAATTTCTCACCATATATGGTGAGAAATATATTATTTTATTTATCATTTGGACTATTAATATATTTCTCACCATATATGGTGAGAAATTTTCTTTTATTTATCATTTGGACTTCATTTGGCTTAACATATCACACATATTTATTTGATTATACGCCCATCTGGGCTTTTACATGAATTTTAGAACATAATATACATAAGCTACATTACCCAACATACAATACTACATTTTATAGGATTCATCAAAGCGCTGGTATAGATGACGCTTTACTGTATAAATGGAGTCAGCTAATATATCAACAAATATCTTCAAATGATGTAAAATAATTTCGTATTTATTAAATTAATAATAATTACTTTGTTAAAAACCACCGTATCTAATATGTAAATATCTACATGTATCAGGAGCAAAGCTCCCCTCATCAGGATTAATAATTTACCTACAAATTTTTTTTGCAGGTAAATTATTAACAAATTAATGAAAATATTGAAATAAATAAAGTGATTATCTTTATTTTTATAAACAATAATTATTAGCCTGAAACACTCATACAAATTGAAAAAAACCTTTCCGAGCAAAGATAAATGTCGCCGACAGGACTCGAACCTGCACCCTTCTGATGTCCGGTCAGATGCTCTACCGTTGAGCTACGTCGGCTTATCGCAAAACCCGCCAAGTTAATCAATATATACTAGTGTTTCATTCAATAATTACTGTTTTTATTATATTTTCACCTGTAAACAACCAACTTTATTAGTATGAGAAAGGCTTGTAACGTAAAAACAGTCATTATTGAATGAAACACTAGTATATATTGATTAACTTGGCGGGTTTGCGATAAGCCGACGTAGCTCAACGGTAGAGCATCTGACCGGACATCAGAAGGGTGCACGTTCGAGTCCTGTCGGCGACATTTATCTTTGCTCGGAAAGGTTTTTTTCAATTTGGATGAGTGTTTCAGGCTAATAATTATTGTTTATAAAAATAATTGTTACCCTTTTGCGCTATGCACAAAAATCTTGTCTTAAGTTTTTAAGAACTTTAGTTTATCAATTAATAAATATTTGACAAGTCAAAGCAATTTTCACGAATAAAATGTAGACATAATTTGTCTCGACGCTATCTATTTGAGGGATTTAGCCGTTACAAGCCTTTCTCATACTAATAAAGTTGGTTGTTTACAGGTGAAAATATAATAAAAACAGTAATTATTGAATGAAACACTAGTATATATTGATTAACTTGGCGGGTTTGCGATAAGCCGACGTGGCTCAACGGTAGAGCATCTGACCGGACATCAGAGGGGTGCAGGTTCGAGTCCTGTCGGCGACATTTATCTTTGCTCGGAAAGGTCTTTTTCAATTTAGATGAGTGTTTCAGACTAATAATTATTGTTTATAAAAATAATTGTTACCCTTTGCGCTATGCACAAAAATCTTGTCTTAAGTTTTTAAGAACTTTAGTTTATCAATTATTAATTCAATACACGTATTTTTATTTATTTTTTATTATCCTTTAAATAGATATATATAAATATTTTAAAAAAATTGACGGTAACTCCATAAATAATTTCCCTCAAAGCCTATATCATCTTTAGGGATGCTGTGCGGGGGGTCTTTTAGAGGACAGGAAGGAGTGAACTTGGGTCTTGAAGAGACCCATGTTGTAGGATAGAGGAAACACAGAGGCCGGCAGATCATTCCACAGCTGAGCTTTTGACCACAGGAACGAGTCGTAAAAGCGACCCGTTCCCATGTGACAAATATCGACTGTGTGAAAATGTTGGGCACGCGTTTGACGTATTTCCCGACTATGTACCGGTGCCGAAGGGATCAATGACGCTAGTTCCTCAGAGCATCTCAGAGATCGTCAATATAAAAAAATTTAAACCAAATACCACCAACGCGCGCCGCTAGGGGCGCTAGTGTACCATGTTGCCATGTAAATGTATTGAAAATGACAGAAACTGCCTTAATTATATATATACACATATATATATATATATATTTCTACGGAAATTGGTTCTGAGGTCGGGGTGTTTCGAACTTTGTCACATTTGATCGAATTGACAATCAGTGTGACTCGTGAAGGATGCATCCGTTCAACGCCAATTTCAAATATTTTGAGGGTGCTGGTGGCGTCTGCGCCTGCGCAGTTAGTATGAACATATATCGTTAACACCGCCATCTTGGAATCACCGTCAGTTGGCGTCTATGGATGCAGATATTACTAAAAAGAAGAAGATGGACGACGAAAAATTGATTGATTTTGTCGGGGGCTATTAGTCATAAAATAATATTAATTATGATAACAGGATTATAAAATCCTTAAAAATGGCGTAGGGTACCTGCAGCTTGACACAGTTAACTTTAAATTTTCTCAAAGGTAAAACCAAAAATTACTGTTTTATAAATCTGAAATATTAAGAAGATCAGCTGTCAAGCGTAAATATGACGTATTTTTAAACACCTCAATATTAGTTATGGCTCAGTTTCATTGGTGAAAGCTGACATTACATTCCCAGACTTATGACCTTGATGTCGATGCTGTATGAAATGAATGGACAAAGTGGATATGGTTCTGTTAATTAATACAGTCGGCACAAACAACTCGTTTATTCAAAATCAATTTCCATCAACAGCGATATTCATCGAATGGAACAATCAACATCATAAATCATAGAACTGTAATTGCTTCGATTGGAGAAATTAATTTACATAAGTTTGGTTTAGTTCAGGGATCGGCAAACTACGGCTCGCGAGCCAAATCCGGCCCGCTGCCTATTTTAGTTCGGCCGGTGAGATATTAGGAATAACGGCTGCGCGGCCCGTTTCATACAAAACTTAATTTTTGGATTTGAGGCCAAAATACTCACCTAAACCAAATGATCTTTTTTTTCTTCAAAACTTATAGTACGGATTAAAAGTTATTTATTTATTTTTTATATGCATTATGAAATATAGGCCAATAAAGGATTGATTTTTCGCGATTTTAGAGGCACCTTTAACAATTATTTGGGGGCTAACGGCGATTTTTTTACCCCATCCACTTTGTAAATATAATGAAATATAAAATAAAAATATTAAAATAAGCATTATGGTGGACTTTAAATTAAATTATAAACGACCAATTTACTTTGGAACACAAATTTTCCGTACATTACTAAAAATAACGACTCAAAAAAACCTTTTTTTTAATATTTTTATTTACGTAATCATATTTACATATCAAATAAGATAATTTTTAAAAGCATACAATAAACCCGCAAATAGTTACCTCTAAAATTATGATTTTTTTATGGCATATACTTCATTATTTAAAACAAAAATAAATAAAATACTTTTCATCCGTACTAGATACTCGTATATACTAAACCTTTAATTTTAAAAAAAAACATATCATTTAATTCGGATGGGTATTTTGGCCACAAATCCAAAATTAAGTTATGTATGAAACAGGCAGTTCCTCTTAATGGATTTAACATTTTGAAAATAAGAGTTTTTTTTTGAATTTCGCACTTAAAGTACGTCCGATAATGTATTGACTGAAACATCTCTAAAAAATTAATTTCATCTAAACAGACAGCTTCGAACTCTTTGTGAAACAAAACAACAAGTGTCCAAAGGTAAAAAACAATAAATTTGGTGTATCTACGTAAAAAAATGCTTTCTCATTTCGGTGCCAATATGATGCGAAATATTACGAACAAACAAATGTGTATTATAAAAGAGGAGAAAAAAAATCCGATAAATTAATTTTCAGTGTATTTTTAATCATTGAAGATGATTACATTAACAATTATAGAACCGGTTTTCTTTTCGGTTTCGTGTTTCATTCCAGAGTTGTTAATATTATATTCCATGATTAAAAATATATAACAATGGGGTTTATAAACTTTATTTATTAAGTTAAGTTATTCAAAAAATTTAGTACTTTTCATTAGTTTGTCAACGGGTTTGTTTGCATACTGAAATTATTTTCTATTTCACTTTAATATTTGGTGAACCATTCAATTGAAAAAAAAGATATTTTAAACAATAAATATAGTTTATAAATATAAAAATCAATGTTAGTTTGTTTGTTTCTTTGTCCTCGATGTTCTCGAAAACCACTGGACTAGTTTCGCTGAAAATAGCACAGTTTGTTCTTATTAGTGCCGGGAAGGTTTAAAAAGTAGTGTGAATGAAGTCCAATGTGTAAAACTGTTGCTGTAACGTTTTAAAATTAGTATGAAAAACATTGAAGCCGCCATGTTTTATTTAGGTCAGCCCATAGATATGGTTAGCTACAGATTGCATATTCAAAAGAAGAAGTTTTTTTAGGTAGAGTATTATCAAAATGTAAAACACAATTAGGTACCTACATGAGAATTCTATTATTTAGATGTTTTGAAAAAATAAATGTTTGGAATTAAATAAAATATTAAAATAGTTTCTTTGTTTGGAGATAGTTACTTTCGCTGTCAAATCAATTGTGGCACCCTAATGACAAGCAAGAATTCACAACATCGTAACTTATATAAACCCGAGCAAGGCCGGGTATGCATCAGCTAGTTACCATATAAAAAATATGATTACCGTCCAATATGAACGATATCGAAAATGTTTAAATCTAATTTTTTCCAAAAAAGTTTGCCGATCCCCGATACAGATCAGAGATTTTCAAACTCCTTTCATCACCGCCCCCTTTCCAAAGGTATCAGGCTCCCTGACGAGAAAAATTCTTTCTTTTGAAATTGTTTTACTTCTCATATGTGTATTATAATTTTATTGAACGGTGAATTACCCAATACGTGTGCAAATCTCTGGTGACCGGACAAATCAGCTCACGTATGAATCGGCACACTTAAAAGTGACATAAAGTTATTAAATGTATGAAATGCAATAAAAAAAAAACTAGCCAAAAATCTTACTGAACCTAAATTTTCCATGGTTAATTTTTTGCGGTGAATTGTAGGGGTTGAATATTACCCTAACTAAAAATTCCAAGGTGAACTTTCCGCGGTGTATGTACCCCGCGTTGAATGTTCCGCGGTGAATTTTCCGTGGTGAATAGTGGGCGGAGAACGTTCCCGGCGGTGAATTTTCCCCTCGGTGAATGTTCCATTGTGAATGTTCTAAGTAAAATTGTGGGCGATGAATGTTTACCTCGGTAAAAATTCCACAACAAATTTTCCGAGGTGAATTGTGGGCGGTGAATGTAACCCGCGGTTAATATTTCACCGTGAATTTTCTGCCGGGAATTGATAGCGGTGAATGTTTCACCGCGAATTTTCTACGGTGAATTGTGGGTGGTGAATGTTCCCCGCGGTGAATGTTCCACCCTTGAATTTTCTGCTGTAAATTGTTGGTGGTGAATGTTCCCCACGGTGAATGTTCTATAGTGAATTATCTGCCGCGAATTGTGGGCGGTGATTGTTCCCACACTGAATTTTCACAATCTTCTAATTATGAGTACCATTCACCACTGTGGAAAATATCTAGGCTTAACTCAAGCCAATCTTTTTTTTCTTTACCCTTTGTTTTTCTCGTTTCGTGTTTGGAAATTGCTTTGGGTAATTGGAAAATGTAGGTTTAATAAATTAAAATAAAATGATAAAGGAGCAGAGAGCAGTGATGCATGTTCGATGTTTTGAGATTTTCTGGTTAGATTTTCCATAAAATCTCAGATTTTGAAATGAATTTGGTTGCTAATGCGAAAGTCGGTTGAAGATTCATTCTATCCGATTTCATCATTTATTCGCCGTCTATAACTCATTCACAGAACAACTTTTAAATAACTAAAATATAAGTTAGATGGAATTTATCAGACATCAGCAATTTTCAATTATAACTTAGTTATTCGAGACAATCGCTTGCAAGATTCAAATAGATCGCAGCAGAACAAAGGTAATGTATTATCTCAAACAATTAAACGTAACCCTGAGACTATTAAACCCCATCCAGAAAAGATAATTACAAAACAGGGGGTGATTTACAACCTTCGTATTTTATGTTCAACCCTTACAATAACTTACCATTACACCATATCTTTACGGGACGTGTAGGACCCGCACAAGAAAAATGGTGTATGTCGAGGTATCCAAGCGAGGAGAGTAGGGTCCGGGTAGAGCGTAATCAAAGGTGCAAGTCGAGTTTAAGGTTTTAAGATAAAGCAGTTAGGCAGAGTGTCGGGTGGGGGTGTTATCCATTCTACGGTTGAAGTGAAAAGAGGGCACATACCACCTTGCGTACGCTATTTATAGCGCGCGCAACGCGGTCAAACATTACGTGTTGGTATTGCAAGTATTGTGCATTCTCGGCTCGGTATTACATTTGTGGTGCAATCTGTGATGCAATAACAGCTCTCGGCTCGGTATTGAATGTGTTGTGCAATACATTATATTTGGTTATAAAGAATTAAATGTATTGGCTTAAATTAATCTACTCTGTAGATACGTTCGATTGATTTTTTTTAACCCTTTACTAACGATGCTATAAAATCCGTTGAGTTCCAGTGCTGTAGACTCAGTGTACAGGGTACACACTTAGATTTTTTTTATTTTTAAGTGCATGTAAATGAATAGTTTAAATTTATTATTTGTGTAAATTCTTTTTTAACAGTTTAAGTAATATATTATATATAAGTCCTGAAAAACATAACAAAAAATCTTTCACGCGTAAAACGCCAGAAACGTCCATTACTGTCGGCAGACCGCCGGCTACTAATAAGGACCACGCATAGTAGTACGGTGAGTGAAACATCGTTCCACTCTTGCTCACTATCGGTAGTATTTGTATGTAATTTTTTTTAACCTTTATTTATATCAAATGAATAATTGGTTTCTTAAATGTGATTTGCAAATTCAGACTAGTTGTTATTATTTAAACACCTTAGGTGTTCCTTAACTCTAATACTGAAATTTCTACAAGTCTTTCCTGTGTAAGAATAGTTGCAATCAATACTGAAAAACGTTAGTAGTGAATTAAATTTAATGAATAATCTCTTGAATTTATTTTCATATTAATTATAATAACACAAATTATTTCTTTTTTTAATTACTAATATGAATTAATTACTTACCCACTTTAATCAAATTTTGTTTATGTTTATAATTCGTTTATTCTTACATTATTGTGTTCTTATTTTTAACGTGTGTATAGACATAGTATAGACTTATAAAAAATTATTTTAAGTATAGACTTGAAATAATTTTTTAGTATTCATATATTCCTGACGATGAAACCATCGCTTTCGAAACATGTAGATATCAATGTATATTTATAAAGTGGTGAATACTAAGTAATTTTTTTTTAATATTAATTTATTAACAATGACGCCATAAAGTGATTACCAATCGTTTGAAGAAAATACTTGTAAACTTGAATTTATTTTATCCAATATATAAGGGATGGCCACACTATTTTTTCAAGGAGCGACTAGCCGATGAAATTTTTTTGACGATCGATTGATATCGGTTGTAATTATGTCACGAAATGACAATATTTATGAAACTCTTAAATATTAATTTTTATTTAATTTTTGCACTGGGCGTGTAAATGGGCCCTAAAGGAGGCGAGTACAGTAATATTTGGAAAGGTGATAATATTGCCGCAGTTTATTTATTTATTTAACAATAAAATGTAAGAAAGTTTTGATTGCCCGACTGGGAATAAATCCCGTTTTAGGCCAGTCAAATTGACAAGTTTAATTCATATTAAGTGCCATTATACAAAAATAGAAGGGAAAAAAGCTAGTATTGACAACTATGTCAATACTAGCTTTTTTAGTATGGTAATATAATATATCTAGAAAAGGGGATAATAATTAGGTATAAAGAGATGTGAAGAATATTACAGAAAAAAAATTGTTTATGCCAGACAATTTGAGTATAGTATAATAGTTAAGTACTTATGAAGAGAAAAACAAATATTATACAGTAAACAATTATGTATATGTGTTTGATAGGTACTGGTTGGTGTTAGGAGGAAAAAAATGCGTTTAAAATTGAGTACCGATAAAAAAGGTAATGTTATTGAGTAAAATTGATAAGATTTTGGTACGTATCACTCAGCTTTATGAGCTGAGTTATTATATTATAATCGGTGCGGCGGTACGCGGAGTATATTCCAATAATTCCTCCTGCACAATACCGCCTTGCCTTCATCTCACGTATTACGTATCAAACAGACTATACAATAGGGTAGGATACAATTGAATAATGTAGCAGATATTAAATATTTAATCCTTCCGCCTCTCCCCGTCGGGGTAGGCTGTGCATGAATCATGAAAGCCAGACTCCGATATGCAACCTCTGAACGGTCAGGACCGTTTTAGGGCTTTCGAGGCTTTCGTAGGCCCTGAGGAATTGTTTTTAAAGGCCTCTGTCCGAAACGTTAACATTGTTTTATGGTTACTTTATTATTTGCATGTAAACTGACGACATAACCCGATAGTACGTACATAAATGTGAGCACATCTGTATTACTGAAGTTAGGTCATTTTTTATCTTACTTTCAGCGAAATTGGTCACGCATTTTTGTTTGCCTGTACTATTAATTATTTCTAATTTTGAAATTATCATTTCATTATTATTTTCATATACTTATTTAGTTAAATTCTTCTTTTTTTATTTTAATTTTTGTTTTATGTTGTGATGTATCACCATACTACTGTCTTATATTTTTTGTATATTTTTCTATAACTATTGCATGTATATTTTGTATGGAATGTGTGGGACTGCACTAACCTCCCCACATACCGGAATAAACATTTATTATTATTATTATTATATATAGATAGGTGTATCCGAGACACTATTTAAAGATTCCAAAAAAATCGAGTATAATCTTCTAGTCATGATAACTTTTTATCATGACTAGAAGATTATATTCGATTTTATAGCAGCCAAAAATAAATGGGAATTAATTGAAGATAATACTAGCAGTTCTTAGAAATCGAAGTATGATACCGATAAAAATGACATAACGGATGGGGGTAGCTGTGGCTCAGTTGTTTAGAGGGTAAGGTCCCGGATAGACTATGAAGTCCCAGTTTCTACCGTTATCGTTTTATTTCCTGTGTTTTTTCGGTTTCGTGTTCTATTTTGAGAGGTGTTCATTGATTGAAAAGTCATTTCATGATGGAATTTTTTTTACAAGTTTAATATAAATAATTTTTATAATGTTATTAAGTTCCGCAAGTATTTTTAGTTTTTAATTTTGTGATAGCTGTTTCGGCGTTCAGGGCCATTTTCAAACTGCGGTTAATCCACATTGAAACGACTTATTTATATGATTTTAATTTCTCCCACCCAATTCTAATAATTTTAACGGTGTTTAAAATAATTACTCATTACCGGTAAAACCGATTTAGTTAGAAAATAATTAAAGCTCCCACAGACAAGCGTTTTTTTTACTGCTTTTTATTAACATATTTATTGACAGCCGTCAAAGTTTCTTTCACGTGATTTTAAGTGCGGTAATCAAATTTAAAACATTTGTAAAAAGGGTTAAACTAAATACTCCAACAAAATAATCGGTTTTTGTAAATAAGCCGAACCTTTTTCTTGTTTACTTATTTACTTACTTTTAGATGGGAATCTGTTACCACAGTTAGGGGAAAATGGGAGATTTACAATAAATTTCGCACTATTGTAAAACGGACGAGTTGATCATTAGCAGATTTTGCTTTTCTAAGAGTAAATACTAATTCTTTGCAGTGCAATGCGAGTTGCCTGCGAACCATAAGGATTCATTCATTTCCATGCCTAAACTCGCACCTCGTCCTCCCTTAATGTTGGTTTCTTCTCCTTCCGTGTAAGGGCATATCGATTGTATTCTTAGCTCTGTGGGTCGGCCCTAAAAAAATCTTAGGCCCCAATGAGTTCATAGGTTCAAAAACGGCCCTGTCCAAGTAGGTGATATGTAATGCAAAGTACAGAACGGTTGAGAAATGGACCATTGTTTCTTGAGCGCTTTTGTTCACTACATTCAATACTGCTTTGTAATAATTCAAATGAACTGTGTAGTTAGGTAATAGGGAATACTTTCTATGGATGCACGTGTATTATTGAAAGACGTCTTCCGTGGCTTAATGGCACACGCAGATAGTTTCGGAAACGATCTATATTAAAAATTTCATGTCTGCAAATCCGAAAAACCGTAAATTACAATATGAGTATCAAACTAGAACTTGCCAGTTTTAAATAGAAACAAAAACAATAAACACATTTGATAGAAAAATCAGTTTAAATGTCTTCAAACATTTAAATGTAGCCAAGAGTATAGAAATACAATTCTATTTCGAATAATTGTTTCCATTTAAAACCGACTATTGTCCTATGCAGTTCAATTTACATAGAACAGAAAGAACAGTTAGAAATAATAAAATTTGACATTTTTGCATATGCAAATCATCGAATGTCTCAAAATAACAGATTTTTCTTGTTGCAGCAGAATACCGGGTCATCTATGTACCTTTTTTTAAATGTGAATGCCGCATTAGAGTCCCAACAACTCCCAACTGTGTCGAGACGGTGAGACTATGGCATTTCCAATTTCATTTGGGATATGTTGGGAGGGTGAAGGTAGTAGGAGGGAAGGAGATAGAGCAAAAAATATTGGGAAGTGTTCAGATCTGATCACCAAACACGGCTAATGCAATTTCAAGCGACATTTAGATTCTGAATGGTGGTACTGAGAACATTTATTTATTTTATTTTAAATGTACATTTACAGAAATATTCCAATGACAAAAGTACATTACATTATAGTTTGTTAACAATATGTGTTACACACTTATCAGAGTTTTGAATTTTAAATTAACAGTTAACATATATATCCAATTACATTTTCCAATTTGTAGTTAATAGCGTAATATATTAATAATATAGGTACATTAATAATGACAGGTGCTAAAGAATACTATGATTTCGCTCTTGAAATGATTGTGATTCCATTGAAAAATATCAATTTCAGAAGAAAGGTTTAATAGTGAGGTCATTCTCCCCAGAGGCATGATCATTGGTAGGTTGGTCCTGCCTCTAGGAAAAATAAACAGCCTGTGTCGTCTCGCTCTGGAGAAGTTATCAGGGACATAGAGTGACATCTTTTCCAGAACATCAGGATTGCAAATGTACCCGTTTAGCAGCTTGTGTGCTACTAACACCATTGCAATTTTTCTCCTTACGTCTAGACGATTTAGTCCCAGCATTCCCGCGAGGAAATCTGAGGGATACAACAAAGGGTAGTACCCAAACTCTCGCATGTACAAGTACCGCATGAACTTTTTTTGCACCTTTTCTACATCATTTGAGTAGAGGGCATCTTTGGGTCCCCATATTACTGATCCACTCTCGAGAATGCTGCGAACCAGAGTGAAGTAGAGCATTTTTATGACTGCTGTGTTGGAAAAAGATTTTGCGTTGCAGATTACAAAGCCTAGCATTCGCATCGCAGAGTTGCACACTGAATCGATATGAGAACGGAATGTCAGGCGTGTGTCAAAAGTGATTCCTAAATCCTTCATTAGTAAAATATGTTTTAACGAGGTACCAGACATTTTATAGTTATAATATAGAGTACTCCTAGCCCTTGTATAGCACATAATTGTACACTTTCCGCTGTTAAAATAGAGTTTATTCCGATTACTCCATTCTACGATTCCGTCGATATCGGTTTGTAAACGAATAGAATCCACTTTTGACGTTATCTTGATATAAAGTTTAATATCGTCAGCAAATAACAAAAAATTTACAAATTTTATAAACAGATCTATATCATTTATAAACATAGAAAATAATAGAGGTCCTAAATTAGACCCTTGAGGGACCCCAGAGTTTGTGACGTAAGGTTTTGAAGCGAAGTGCCCATAAACTACGTATTGTTTTCTGTTAGATAAATAATTGTGGAAGAACAGAAGCATTCTATATGAGAGACTAAAAATTTCAAGCTTTTTTAGTAATATAAGGTGATCTACTTTATCAAAAGCTTTAGCAAAATCATTATACGATACGTCTACTTGTTCGTTGTTATCCAATGTATTTGCGACATAATCCGTGAAAACCATTAAGTTAGTCGTTGTAGATCTGCCTTCTCTAAACCCATGCTGCTGTTTTATGAGAAAAGGTTCTACTTTACTGTAGATATGTTTTTGTATAATAAGCTCGAATAATTTGGCCGGTGCCGAAAGAATCGCCACAGGTCTATAGTTCGATACATTTGATTTATCGCCGCTTTTGTGTAGGGGCGTGACCTTTGATATTTTCCAACGGTCGGGGAATTTACCAGAATTTAGAGAAATATTAAATATATGTAAGAGAGGTGACATTAACGGTTCGGCATATCCCTTCAAAATAATTGTATTAATAAAATCTGGTCCAACAGATTTTTTTGGTTTAAGTTTTTTAATTGCCGCTAGGAAATCGTTTTTATGCACACGTACCATGTCAACATTTTGAGCTAATGAAGAGTAACCTCCGGGAGTATAGGAGTCAAATTCAGCACTTTGTTTGCCGTATACTGACTTAAAGTATTCTGCAAATGCTTCCGGAATATCGGGCCCTGTATGTGTATGTCCATTCCATGATACTTGGTTTACAATCCCTCAATCTTTCCTCTTTCCGGAAACAAATTTCCAGAAGGATTTTGGATCACTTTTGACGTTGTTTTCGATATTTTTAATGTACTCCTTGTATGCGATATTTATACAACGTTTGATTTTGGATCTTAGAACACAAAACATTTCTCGATCTCCTACCGATCCGGTGCGCTTCCAGTTTCTGTGATATTTGTCTTTCTTTTCAAGTCCCTAAGAATCTCACCATTGAACCACTCAGGGTATTTTCTTTCCGATCTAGGTAAACTTTTTCTTTTAAAACACATGTCAAAAAGATCATAAATTACATTATAAAAATAATCTACTGCTATATCTACATCTTCAAGTTTCAACAAAGGTGTCCAGTCTTGAGAATTTAATTTGAAATAAAACTGTTCGAAATTACCACATTCAAAGTTCCATCCACGTTTAACACTATTTCTGTTGTCGTTAATTAATGCATTCTGACAATAAGATTTCCTTTCATTGAGTGCGATTTCTATACATAAAGATGGATGGTATGAGTCTTCACTAACATCTATCACTCTGTATAATATTATATAGATTGAAGTTAAAATTAATGTCTCAAGTCAACTTTTTATAACAAAATAACAAATAATGATATCCTCACTGTGATTTCTCTTGATGGGGATTTCATTTACAAAATATTAAATTACATTATATTACATTGATGTGGTTGATGAAAAAAAAAATTGTAAGGTGAGGTGTTTTAAGTGCAGTTGAGTGGTTTCGGTGTTAGTCTCTATTTGGTGTTAATATATTTTCTATTTCGAATCTCCCTGTGTAACGTATCCCATGTTTTATTTGATTGTAAATTTTATTATGGTTGTTTTTTTTTATTTATTATATGAATACCGCACAAGAGTTCCAACTGCTCCCAACCGTATGGAGCCAGTGAGACTATGGCATCCCCAATTGGGGAATGTTGTGAGGCCGAAGGTATTGGGTAGGAGAAAGAGAAGGGGAAGAGGAAGGTGCGGAAATACCTGGTTATTCAGATATGGTCACCAAACAAAACCATTTCAAGCAACATTTCAATTCTGAATGCTGGTCTTTCACCAGGGCGATACTGAGAGTACGGCTATCTTCCACTCTGGAACATGCGCAAATGTTCTATATATTTTTTTTGAATGAATTAATTGTGAAACAGCACAAATGGCATTCGGATTTTAACCCGCGACCTTCGGATTCGTAGTCGAGAGCCTTACCCCTCGACCATGTAGACCGTCAATTGTGATTTTTAAAGGAGAGTGGAATTTTGTTGTAGAGTTTAGTACCATAGTATAAGAAGTTTTATTCAAATGTTGTGTTCGTGGTTCCTAGTTGTATGTGTTTTTTAACTCTGGGATCTAGTGTTTCTAATATGTGTGATTGTTGTTATTTCTTGTTAGTATTGATTACGAATATATTGAACCCCTCTCCGACAGATACAAGCGGAATCTATGTTATAAAAGGCATTAAAATCATTATTCTTCATCTATTTTCCTACAAACTAGCCAGCAACAATAACTTAGATTCCGTGTCCGTCGGGGCGGGTATTCTGGGATGTAGATTCAGTCGGGTGAAATTTATTGTTGACAGTGGTGTAAATACATTAAGAGGAACGGCTGCGCAGCCTGTTTCATAGAAAACTTCATTTTGGATTTGAGATCAAAATACTCACATAAATCTAATGATCTTTATTTTCATCAAAAAATATACTAAATATCTTGTACGGATGATAAGTAATTAAAAGAAATTATTTGCGGCTTTATTGTATTTAAACAATATATATCGTGTTTGCTATGTAAGTATGATTTTGTAAATAAAAATATAAAAACAAAACAATAAAAAAAAGTTTTTAAACTGTCAATTCATGGTGGAATTCCATATTAAAATGATTTTTTTTTATTAAAAAAACTTTTTTCCACTTATTTATTTTCGAAAGGACCCCTATCACGTGGGAATTTTTGTCCCAGACATCCAAGGCGAACTCTTAGAAGATATTACCCTGATGTGCACCTATCATAACATAATAAAATATTTAAAAAACCCCAACATAAAATGTACCTGGTTATCCGTAGTTTATGTGACTAGGGGACAAAACTGCTATAAAAGTTCATCTTAGCAAACAAGACGGAAATTACACAGAAATAACAAAACTAGGAAGAACCATCTGTTCAAATAAAAGCTGACGAATGGCTTTATATAATTTTAAAAAACCCATAGATTCAGTAAATAAACACAATGTAATCCGTCTTCCAGAGGGTAATAAACCATCCCGAAAGTAGTTTTTAAAAACATAATACTCGTAAACAGTACCGTCAGCAATAAAATAAATTTCGAAGAATAAAAACAATATTAGAAAGCAGGGAACTAACTCCCGATATCCATGTTATATATACCATAGATTTAGTATTCATTGTACCAGTCTGAGGATGCCCGTCATAGGGTGAAACCGTTCCGGTCGAAAATAAATAAGTGGAAAAAAGTTACAAAGTATTTTAATAATAAAAAAATCATATTAAAAAAAAGGTTTTATCGGGTCGATATTTTAAATTATGTAGGACATTTTGTGTCCCAACGTAAATTGGTCATTAATTTAATTTAAAGTCCACCGTAATGCTTATTTTAATATTTTATATTTTTTATTTATTTATATTTCATTATATTTCTAGAGCAGACGGGATAAAACATTGTTTTTTAAATCACTCTTAGCCCCCAAATAATTGTTAAAGGTGCATCTAAAATCGCGAAAAATCAATTTCTTTGTTGGCATTTATTTCGTAAGTAACAAAAAATTATAAAAATACTTCTAATCCGTACTAGATATTTTCTATACCTTTCGACTTAAAAAAAGATCATTCGGTTTAGGTGAGTATTTTGGCCTCAAATCAAAAATTTTGTTTTGCATGAACATTTGAACATTAAGGATTTGAATAGTGGTGACAATATTTTAATAACCTATGGTACCAAAATATGACAATATCCAATCAGAAGAGATTTTTTTTTGCGATATTACTATTCCAAAGTCACGTAATATGTGGCCAAATAAATATTAAATTACTGAATTCTCAGTGTTAATCAATAAATAAACAAAATTGAACAAATGACAAATATTGCATTACTGCATTATTCAGTAATTCCAAAATGTTAATTCCGTTCGCATAAATTCCATATTCAAATATTTACATTACATCAGAGTAACTAATTGGTATTAGTAAATTTGTCGAATCTAGTTGCAACAATACATGGCCATTGAATGATTATTTTCAGAAACTACTAATATGGAAAACCAACACAATATAAGAAAAAAAAAACAAACAAACAAACATTAATTTTTTTTTTTTTAATTAAAGAAAATAACCAACACATTGACATGATGGGGTCATTGGGGTTCAGTAGAAAACAGGTAACTTAGTTGAGTGTCAAGTTTTTTATTAGTTCACAATATAAAACACATTCTTTACTAGTAGGTATTGTGGGTTTCACTTATTACACGAAAACTGTGTCTGCGGGTAATCTGCACACGGTCCGGTGGGAAGATTACCAGTCGTCTCGATGTTGGTGTTGGAAGCCTCAGAGAGCAGGTGGTACTTCCGGTAGTGGGAGGTTTTGGTGCCGGGCGGACACGCATTTCGGCGTTTGCTTGACGACCGGTTTCAGACGGTTCAAGAGGATGATCAGCAGGATGCCAGAGACGCTCGACTGCTGTCTGGTGGTGATTCCTGCGGCGGTGGGTATGTGCCTTGATGGGATCACGGCGCTGGAGGGCAGGAGGCGAAGGGTACTCGACTGCACTCGAACGGTGGGCGTTGGGGTTCGGCGGTTCCTGCCGACCGGCATTCCGATTCCGGCCTGCTTGCTTTGTAGGAGACGGAAGTCTCGACTACGACCACTGGCCGGACGGTCTCTACTGACTCGTCTCTGTCCACTACTGATCTTGCTTCGGCCAAAGTCCCCCTTTTTAATCATATCTGAACTCTTCTTCGGGTTCCTTCGTGAACTCCGAACTGTGGCTCGATGGCTTTTAATTCGTTCGCTGTTAATCCCCTTAACTGCTGGCTCCTTGGCAAAATTCCCGGAATTTAAAGCCGGGCGTTTGTAGATTAGCCGCAGGTAGACAGACCTCGGGTACCGTATTCGGGATTAGGATAAATCGGTGTTTCCCGCACTTATAGCTTGTATCAACTTCTAGCATAGGACACCCCAAGTAGTTCCCTACGTTAGATGACTTAGCAGGGGTGCTCGGGTTCATGGGGTGAGGTTTATCCAGGTCTCGGCGGTAGATGCGTCTGCCCACCAACTGCGTTATGGGCCAGATCGGGAGAGGTCGGTTGAGGGAGACTCACCTATCGCCTGGCACCGCAGTGGGAGGGAGGAAATAATACGTCGGTCACTCTTGGACATTGAACCCTCGATCCTACCCACCCATCATTCCCTTTTCCTTCCCAGATCTCCCTCTCCTTCCGGAAAAGAATATATAACCCTCCGGTATAGATCAGGATATTTGTTAAAGATGGTTTAGTAACCGGTAACTTTTTATAAATGTAATATATTTTTTCTAAGATTTTCCTTCACCATTCCTTTCCCACTTAACCGCCTTAACAAGCCGTATCCTTGACGTTCAGGCAAAAACTATACCGAAACCCACAAAACATTCGTATACCTCATGTTTGTTCCTGCATCACCTCGTTTAGTATTTCAACCGAAGCTAACGGATGTCTTCGGGTATTTTCGTGTCTCCCATACAAGTTGGTATATTGTAAACACATTGTTTTTTCAAAAAATTTAATGAAAAAGAAAACGATGTTTTTTTATGTACTTTTTGAATAATAATTCAAAGGACGGGTGGTTAAAGAAGTTTTGTTTAAGTGATAGATAGGTAGGAACTCTCAACATCGCCCTGCTAAAAATTGCCGCTCAGAATCAACACGTTGTTTGAAATGGCATTAGCCGTGTTTGGTGACCAGATCAGAATAGCTCGGTACTTACTTTCCAACCTTCCCCTAGCCCAATACTTTCTCCTCCCCGCTTTTTTCAGTCTCACAATTCACCCCAATTGGATATATCATAGACCCACTGAAATCTGGCATATGTACACCTCTAACAACTTGGCAGCTTGTTTTCAACGATGCACCATTCCTGTACCAGTTGCCGAGTAAATTACTAAAGCCTCTCAATGCTGAAAGCAACATCTCGGTTAATTGAAATTCATTCCAATTATTATGTAATTAAAACTAATTTGTAGTTCTTACTGGTTGTGCAATAAATAACAAATAAAAAGCCTTGAAGTAAATCATAGAAAATAATGTATTAATTTTCATGTCGACACGTGCATAATAATGTCGTACCTAAAGTGACGGCATAAACCAATAGAAGTGTATTGTGGGAATATCCGTGTGCTCGAAGTGAGCTCAACTCTTCCTTACCTTGTCGTTATTATTCTTTATTAACGTTTTAATGTATTTGTCCGGGGCCTAGAATTCAAAAGGTCTGATGTAAATCGGTATAGGCATAATAATGAATACACGCTGGAGGTTCCTTTCATGTAGATTTAAATTAATGATATTAATAATAATAGTTATAGTTGTTTATTCCAGAAGGTATGTAGAAGTAGTGCAGTGCAATACGTTCCATAAGTGTACATAATACAAACAAATAAATAAGAATAGGTACGTAAAATAAGAGGAAGAAAAAATAAAGAAAAATTTAGAAAAAGATTACTCAGTAAAATATGCGAAATAAGCATTCACTAAGAGAGAAAAAAAAAATTAAAAGTTTCAAAGGGTCATCAAGGAAGACTCGATCCATGCAGCCGTGGCAGTAATGACGGTAATCTTGGATTGGCGTACTCTGCACCATAGGCTTCCCATGCGGTGGCGGAGAAGTGCCCTGAAAGAGTGCGCTCGTCCTTCCAGGAACATTTCTGTAGCCCGTGTGTCTTCGACATAGTGCCTTTTGGTTCTAGCCCCGAGAGAGCCAATGAAAATACAGTAAATACAACATTCTGTCTTTCTTACTCTGTCTGCATTGTACTCGTATATCGCCACTCCATTTTTTTTTTCAAATAAAACATACAACAAAGTTGCACCCCTCATAGGTATCAACAAAACTCATTATGGAACTGTTAATTGGTACATAATATTTGGTTTTAAGTTGAGAAGTTTTGAAGCAAATATACAAAAATAACATAAACAAAAAGTCCAGGTTCGAAATATACAGACACTAACTAACTAACTAACCATCACGCCGTTTCTCCGCAGGGGTAGGCAGAGAGTACGGACCGCCAAACTACTCGATCTTGGCATCCACTTTAAAATTCATTTCACACTAAAATACAGCTCACCTTAGAATTAGCCATCAACGCGTCCTTAAACTTTTTAGACTTTACACTATATTTATCAAACAATAGAATCGAATTCAATATACGAGTATACAGGAAATCACCTACACGGACATAACTATTCACAACACATCGAATCACCCTATATCTCACAAGCATTCGGCTTATCACTCAATGATACATAGACTAGTTTCCGTAACATTATCTAATATTAATTTTACAAATGAATTTTCTTTAATTACACAAATAGCGTCAAATAATGGATACAGTTCGGACTTAGTCAATAATATCCTCAATAAAAATTAAATCAAATATCCACTAATAAGTTCTGATTCAATAGTATACCAGTAAACAATAAAATATCTCAAAATTACCAGTGGCGTAGGATTTTATTTATAAATATTTTTCTAACATGAGTGTTAAGAACCTTCCTTTAGATATCAAACAAATAATAATTTCCGAAAAATTTTAATCAATACTAATGACAAAGATGATAATTTAACTCACTCTGGCATTTATAAACTCAACTGCAATGATTGTCCTGCTTTTTACATAGGAAAAACGCCACGTAATGTCAACATTAGAGTTAAAGAACACTCTAAATGGTACTGGTTTTTCTGAACTCGCAAACCACCTAATTCTTTATACCATACATTCAACACAATCACGGGAACTAGTCTTTTGCATAAAAACGGTATAGGAATTAGATTAGACAACTTAGAAGCACTAAAAAATAAGAAGTATTTAATTTTTAAATTATCTAATAACTTACTTAATAAACAAACAAATTTATCTTTTAGCCCGATTTTAAACATGTTTCCTATGAATCTTCCCTAATCTCTCAATTATTATTCCACATCTGTTTAATTATTATTATGTAACCGAGTAGTACACACTTTCTATTTTTCATTACCCATAACCCTTTCATTAATGCAATATAGGAATAACCCGCTTTAATGACATTAATTCCCGTTACACTGTTATGTTTTTTATATAAGGATATCTCCCTCTTACACATAATGTTTTTCTATTGTTATCTTCCTCTAATATTTTGTTTTGTCTCTCTTTTGTAATTTACGAATATTTATTTCTTTCTATTGTATTTTGTACCTATATATAACCGATAACTCTGTATTAGAATTTAGTTATTATATTTACCCTGATGAAGCTTGAGTTAAGCGAAACCGGTTGGTGAAAATAAAATATATCCGTGGTTTATAACAACGTGTTTCATTTACTTAATATAATGTCAAACCACAAAGTGATTGCTTCTTATGAAAAAAAATATATTTACATTGTTTTATAAAAGTACACCTATAACAGAATCTACAAAGTTTCGCGTGATGGCTATCAGAACAGGGGTAGTACTTCCAAATAGTATTTTAATAAATGGATTTCAGAACACCTTTTACAAAATATTATTTGAAACACACATTATTTAGCAACATTTAAGAAAGCTTTGACTGCCCAACTAGGAACAAATCCCGTTTTAGGACAGTCAAATTGACAAGTTTAGTTCATATTAAGTGCCATTATACAAAACTAGAAAGGAAAAAAGCTAGTATTGACATAGTATGGTAATATAATATATCTAGAAAAAGTATAATAATTAAGTATAAAGAGTAAGAAAGTAGGAAAAAATGCGTTTAAAATTGAGCTTTAAAAAAAAGAAGACCATATTGTGTTACGTGTCACTTAGTTTTATGAGCCGACGACGAAACTCAGGGTTGCAGCGAATATTTAATAACATATTAAATATATTTTATTCAGTAAGTACAAAAAGTAACTTTAGTGAATTGTTTATAACCAAATGTTTGTCCTATTTCCTTTCCTTGGTTGGGGTTTTTAATCCAGTTAAGATCTTTTCCCAGAGAGCACAAATAATGTAACATAAATTCAGTAAAGTAAATCAAACCATGAGATGGTAATAGTAATGAGGCCAAAGCGCCGCAGTACTAGTCAGATAGAAAAGATGAAGGGTATTATATAATTCCTAGGACATTGTTGTTAGCCCTAGATATATAAAGGATTATAAAAGAATCCATAAGGTAAAATTTAAAAAAAAAACTTAGATATAATGTATTTGATCAAAAGGTTGAAATAATTTAATCATTTATAAAGAAAATATTAACAAATTTCAAATAAAACAAGTAATCGAAAAAGACTTACCGTGATAGCGTTCTACCACTGAACTAATGAGACCACTTTATTTATGTCATTTTTATCGATAACATGTCTCAGGACATTTCGCCGTGTCCTGGGTTTGATTCCCGGGTGCGACTTAATTTTTGTATATTTCCGTTTCATGTATGGGGCATTGGTAATGATAGTACTCTTAATTTACACATTAAAACATAGAAATCCACCATGAAAATTATACCTAAAGTCCCTGTAAAAACTAGCACTGACGAAATCTTCAAAAAACTTCACAATATGTCATTAAAACAATTATACTCTAAAACAGTAGTATTTTACATTCCTAAATACAAAAAACAAGAAATGACAATGAGCACACATATTAGAAACACTAGATCTCGTAGTGAAAAATACATACAACACAACATTTGAACGAAAACTTCTTATACTATGGTACTAAACTCTACAACAAAATCCCACTATCCCTTAAAAATCACAACAACCATAATAAATTTAAAAATCAAATAAAACACTGGATACGTTACATAAGGAGATCTGAAATAGAAAATATATTAACATCAAATACAGACTAATACAGAAACCACTCAACTACACTTAAAACACCTCACCTTACAATTATTTTTTTTCATCAAGCACGTCAATTTAATAAAATGTAATTTAATATTTTGTAAATGAAATCCTGAGCACGGGAAATCCCAGTGAGGATATCATTATTTCTTATTTTGTTATAAAAAAAGAAGAAAATAAAACGTTATTATTATCATATGTTTAATTTGATATTTTTTTAATATTATCTTCTTCAATGATTAAATATTACAATGAGGTTACAATAACTACTTCAATGCTTTTTCCATTAAATTTAAGATAAAATAATTGTTTGTATTGGAAATGGACAACATTTTCGGATCACGAAACACCGCCACATAGCATTACTTGTTTTCTTTAATATATTACATTTTTTATATTATTTCTATGCCTTATTCTTTTATTTCTATTTTTAAGTCTTATCATATTATGTAAAGAGACAAGAATGAAATACGTAATGGGTTTTCTTTTTGGTATCTACTCAATACGTATAAAATGTATACTGTCGATTTCCCGAAAATTATATACTTCTATGGGTTATTTATTCGGTGAACGCAAGCTTTCCTTGGGTATTTGCGTGTCGCGAATAAGGTTGCCTTGTAAAACTTTGGACGAATTGTCTAGGGACGTGTGAAAGCTCTATTGGATCATTAATTTGCTCTCAATGGTGATATTACGGAGGAACTATAATGCTGGCATAGCAAAGGTTACATAAACAAATCCTAATACATTGTAAAATTACATGATGTTTGGAAAATAGAGGGACTTTGATAATATTCTTAAGGTTGGCAATAAATTAACCAACGATGCAATGGGGACTCCATTAAAGCTATACCAGACGTAATGGTACACTAGCAAACTGTGGCGGGCAGCTGATCCCGATCTGCGAAGAGGGCTGGAGGGGAGGGAGACCCAACCTATCATTCCCTTGCGAAGGGGGAACGCTACCGACAAAATGACTTTTAAATTTGCACATAACTCCCTCTTGGTCAAAACTTCCAAATTTGTACAAAATCCTTTCTACAAATTTGCTCTGAGGGCCTTGTCCGTGGTTGACGTGAGGGTCTGGGTCCAGTGAGTGGTGGTAGTCCGGGAGGGGTCTGAATGAATAAGGCAAGTCGGTAGAAGCAGGGCGAGGTGTGGGAGTCGAAGTAAGTGTTTATCGGGGTGAAAGTTGCTGGCTGACTGACAAATAGCCGTTTTTGCGCTGTATCCTAACAATCCTATCCTACAAGTGCCGACAATAGAATTATATTAAAACATTATTCTTATAACTATCGCCGCACCAAATATCGCGAAAGAGGCGAAGACGTCCGATACAAAAGCCATGGTAAGATATTTCAAATTAACCCCCAATTAGAACAAAAACGTGTATTTAACAAAGAAGACTGAGATAGATTTATAAATTTGATATTGGATACGCGTTATATGGGTAAACTAAGAAGGTGGAGAATCTAGAGTCCGAATCTAGAGTCGCGAATGCCGTTGCTTTTTAATAACTGCATTTATGACAGTTTCCGCTAGGGTTGCTAGTGTGTTGTGTGTGTTTTTGTCTGGGGCCGGGAATGATTTTTTACTAACGCAAACATTTTTAATTCTTCCATTTATTTCGAAATCCATCCAATATCCTGACATTGATCCGTGGTGCTGACATTGAACATATAAAATAATAGACAACCTGTTACCTAACATATTTCAAACAAAATTATATAGGTACAACAAGGACGCAGCGAAGTCTCTTGCGTTTGCGTTACGGATTAGTCTCTTAACGTAAATGCAAAATTAACTTGTTAACGCGATACAGACTACCAAACTGTTAAATTATGTCTTGATTATGGCCGATTTAACTTGCGTGAGCTAACTCAAAAGGTACAGATTTGGCACAGGCTTTTCGCTTAAAACGCTTTGTGCAAAGGTGCTAAAATTGTGAACATTTTTTTCTTTCCACGCGCTGAAACACTGTGTTGTTTTTTAGTATTTTGGTAGGTTTTTACTTATCGTACTTGTTTAACGTGTGGCCTCGATGTGAAGGATGTACCTGGGAACTGGGTGTGGTATCAGATTAGCCGATAAGCTGCAGAATCCACAGCAAGGCTTAGGACCTTACATTCTGAGAGGCTCGAGATATAGCACTTAAATTGTCATCAGCCCCATGTAATTCCCCTGCGTCAAGTGCCTGTCCTGCGTATTACGTGAAATTCTAGTCGTTCAGAAACAGTCACAAGGGTGAATTTTAGAGATTTTTCTGAGAGCGAACCTTCGTTTCAGGTTGATGATGATTCTCAGTACAACAGCGAGTAAAATTTTGCTTCACTTGATATTTTATGCATGGAATTGAATGAACAGTGAAAATTTGGTGGAAATTATTACATTTTCGAACTACATAAAATGTTTTGAACCGACAGTTAGTATAAATACGCCGGTTTGAATGAAACGAACTGAAATCATGACGTATCTGTAAACCTCAGCACTGACAATTCACTAACACTATTGCCAATACCACATCAATTTTAATATTATTTTTTTGTTGTATAATATTAATTACATGGGATGAGAACTTGTAACCGCTAAGCAACTGCAAGTAGCTTGCAGGAGTTTAGTTCAACAATATTATATAATCAATATATATATATATTATTAAAAAAAGGTTAAAAAAAACGTGCGGCCCGCAAACACTCAGCTTTCAGAAATGAGTGGCGGAGTTATGGCGGTGAGTCTAGAAGATTCTGGAAAGTTCTAAAAGGTTCGATAATCTTAATTTTAATCAATATGTATTATTAAAAAAAGTATTCGGAAGCATTCCACAACATTCCTGAATTTTCCGGAATATTCTGGAATATTGTGGAATGTTCGGGAATAGGGAATCAGGAACATCATTGTGGAACACTGTTGTTATCCAGAATACTCTCGAATATTGTCCTGAGCGAAGCTGGTTACCCCAGCTAGTACAACAATAAATGACAATCATCACACAAATGTGGTTCAATAATAGAACAATATAGGTGCATGCATGTTGTGATCAATGCACACAAATTGGAAAAAATATATTTTTTTATTACAATGTAAACAGTATAACAGTTTTATTATAGAGATATTACAGTCCAATTACATAACATCAATTGAAATAATATTATAAAAATATCAATATACCAGCAAGTATTAAATAAATTGAGAAATAAAATAAATAAAACAGTAGTACAGTTTTGTTACAGTTACCAAACAAAATGTTTTATTAATATTTAATTTATAATGATGCCACAAAGTAAATTTGCATTTATTGAAAAAGAGTCCTCTATAAATTCATTAACTCATTTTCATATCACTTATTTTGAAATGGTTTCTCCCACTTTTTCATTTATACTATCTTTCCCAATAGAATGCATTTCATCGGACTACTCCAAAATTCTCAAAAAAAATTTTTTTTTATTTTAGTGTACGCAAAACTAATTTTGTTTAATAATTGTCATATCATATCTAAATCTACATATATAAAAACAGATGTCTGTTTGTCTGTCTTTGATTTTCTCAAAATTTTCTAAAAACATCACAGTTTGTTCTTATTAATGCCGGGAAGGTTTGGAGAGTAGTTTGAATGCAATCCAACATGTAATACTGTTCCTATAACGTTTTTAAATTAGTATGAAACATATTGAACCCCTCCTTGTTGTATTGAGTTTAGCACATAGATATATCACTCTGGTTAGCCATAGATTACATATTCAAAAGAAGAAGGTTTGTTTGGGTAGAATATTTTCAAAATGGAAAACACAAGTAGGTACCTACTTAAGAACTTAATAGTTTTGATGTATTTAAAAAAAAAAGTAAAAATAGAATGAAATAAAATTTTCAAATGAATGTTTCTTTGTTTCTTTGTTTAGTGATAGTAATAGTCGACACAAGGCATTTTTTTTTATATGAATACCGCACAAGAGTCCCAACTGCTCCCAACCGTCTGGAGCCAGTGAGACTATGGCATTCCCATTTGGGGAATGTTGTGAGGCTGAAGGTATTGGGGACGGGAAGGAGAAGGGGAAGGAGGGAAGGTGGGGAAATACCTGGCTATTCAGATCTGGTCACCAAAACACGGCTAAAAGCCATTTCAAGCAACGTTTCAATTCTGAATGGTGGTCTTTCACCAGGGCGATACTGAGAGTATCTTCCACTCTGGAACGTGCGCAAATATACTATATATTATTTTTAAATTTAATTAATTGTGAAACAACACAAATTAATTAAATAAAATTTACTTGCGCACGCCGGGATTTGAACCCGCGACCTTCGGATTCGTAGTCGAGAGCCTTACCCCTCGACCATGGAGGCCGTCAGCCATTACTTTAGATATCAAATCATTGATGGCTCCCAAACGATAAGCAAGAAATGACTTTATAACTTTATTCCAAAATAAATAAATAAATAAATAATCCCGAGCAAGGCCGGATACACATCAGCTAAAATATTTTTTTTAAAACACTTGAACCATTATCAAAATAGCGTATTTATTTTTATACTGTACTTATAAACGATTGATAAATTTGGTACCTAGTCGTATTCTAACTAACATACTATTATTGTTAAGTGCCAACCGCGCTCAAAATGTTAATTGAAATATTAGTATTTACTCCTAATTACACAGTAATAATAGTAAATGGGAGAGAGAGAGAAATACAGTGGTTTATGTATTGATGCCTAAAAGGCTTTTACGTGTTTATACAATTATCACAAAGGACTATAATAATATAGTACATAAAATAATAATTAGATTATAAAATAAATAAGCGAAAAATATTCAAACGCGAAGCTTAATATTAAATCAAATATTGTTATTTTTAATTTTAAATAATATTAGAGCTAATTAACTTTATAAACATTCACATACCGTTAAGACCAACCCGGCAAACCAATTTTTTTTATTTGCCCGCTTGCAGGACCAATCTTAGGATAAATTCTCCAATTCCCCGTATCTGTGCGCAATTTAACGCACAATTTCCCAATATAGACATTCTTCATCCTTTCAAAATATTGAACCGAAGTAATACGTATGACCACAAATTGATGCACCAGTATAAAATGAATCGGGAGCATCTCCTGTCCCGATCCTGTCTTCCTCTTCCTCTCTCCCCTTCTTCTTATTTTTTGTTTCACGATCACGTTAGCTTCATAAATAAAACATCTGAATTTAACCACTGTTAGCACAAGAAACTTTGTTGGCTTACCTATTTTTAAACTTCTTTTGTATATATATTTGTATTAAAAGCTGTTTGTTTCTTACAAATAAATAAATATAAGTATGTAGTTACAGGGTAATGAATAACAGCTTTATCTGAGATTACATTATAACTGCAGGTTGTACAAAAGAGTATAACAAGTGTTTAGTACATACTGTAATAGCGTCTTTTGGTAAAGTTTAGATTAATTAACTGTTCTTATTTATCGTTGAAACATTTATGAACTTCGTATGCTTCCAAATTATCTAATTTTTTTAAATATATATTTTGAATCTACATTTGCTCACTTACGCTACAAGTTACCAAACACCCTGTATAGAATATGTAAATTTAATCACGTAAATTGATTTGATTTTACTATCGTGTTACGTCGAGACTACTTTATAAAGTCTGCAAGTACTTTGTTAGAGCTCATTCGGTCAATATCTTTCATCAAGGTAACATCAAACTTGTTAAATATATACGAGTAGTGCATCTTATTGAATATTAGAAACTTTTGGTGTATCTTTAAAAAAAATTGTTGGTGTAAAGCTTTACTGCACTTTCACATACGTTCAATAAAACAAAATATCCAAATTCAACAACGTATGACTTCTCTTTGAGTCGCTTCCTCATTGCTGAGGACCGTGAACCCCACTCAAATCTTCCTGGTGTAGAAGACTCCTCCACTCCTTGCGTTTCTGCGCTACGTGGAGTCTGCGAAATTTAGTCACTCCAACGCATCGGTGACCTTCCTCTGCTACTCCTGCCCTTCACTTTTCTAGTGGCCATGAGCTTCTCCATGTTGGAGTTCTCGCTTTGGCGAGCAACATGACCGACGAATTTGAGGATACGCTGTAGTCAGACAGTTGATAGCCTATTGTGGGTGCCAAACTCTTCCAGAACTGAAATATGTGTGCGTCTAGCCCTCCTGGAATGGAATCCTGAACATTTTCCTCCAGCAACACATTTCGAGAGCGTTTATTCGCTTCCTGTCGCTGACTTTGAGTGTGCATGTTTCCACACCGTAAAGAAATATGTGAAAAATCGGCGTCCGGATGAGTCTCATCTTGATCTATGTTATGTCTCTGTCAATCCATATCTTTTGCATTTTTCTAATGGAGTCTTCTATCATGCAAATTCTTCTTTTCACTTCTGTTTCATAACCACCCTCGTCAATGTTTTTTAATGGATACCTCACAAGAGTCCCAACTGCTCCCAACCATCTGGAGCCAGTGAGACTGGCATCCCCAATTGGGGAATGTTGTATTGAGGACAGGAAGGCGAAGAGTAAGAGGAAGGCGGTGAAATACCTGGCTATTCAGATCTGGTCACCAAACACAGCTAAAATCCATTTCAAGCAACGTTTCAATTCTGAATGGTGGTCTTTCACCAGGGCGATGCTGAGAGTATTTTCCACTCTGTAACGTGCGCAAATATACTACATATTATTTTTAAATTAATTAATTGTGAAACAGCACAAATTAATTAAATAAAATTTACTTGCGCACGCTGGGATTTGAACCCGCGACCTTCGGACTCGTAGTCGAGAGCCTTTCCCCTCGACCATAGACGAGCCTAGATATATGAAGTTATTCACCGTTTTTAAGTCTGTGGAAGCATTTGTTCTTACAGAGGTGTTTTCCCTGTTGATCACCATCCCCATGACATCTTCAACAGGCCGTTTTTTTTTTTAATTGTGTAATCCTGACGAAGTTTAGACTTTTTTGTAATTTCATCAAAACCCTAAAAGGCACTATAATTCTTGCTCTCAAATAAATTGTTATACATCATGTTCATAATTTATAACCAAATTGACGGGAAATATGAAAACTTCAATTAAAATGTTCTCAGTTTGTCACATTAGATGTCTCCTTCTCTAAATAATATCTAAAATACGTACTTAATTACTTTACAACTTTTTTTTATCTACCTAGCTATGCTACGTAAATCCCCAGCTTACTTAAAGCCATATTTAAAAAAATCATATTTTAATGAGTTTTTCTTGCCTCACCGTGTTTTGAAAGAAATCTAGGCAGAAATTTTCATTAAAAAGTAAAAAATTTACACTTTAAAGTAAATACGATACTGTTTTCAGAGCTGATGTTTTTGTTTTACACAAAGCTTCGGAAATAAACTGTTGAATACGGAATTAACCGAGTAAAATAATCTTTCATTTTAACTCATCGCGAAATATTGCGACAGAACGTCTGGAAACTTACAATTTTCCTTATATCTGTAGTGATTTACGTCTCCACAGGTTGTCTTTCCTTTTCGAACAAATTTTAAGTGCGTACACTGACACGGCTAATTCTCTACTCCAAAATCTCTGCTATTTTAAAATAAAATGCGCCCTATTCGGGTTGCATCCATTAGTTTCGTCGTCGGCTCATAAAGCTGAGTGCTACAACTCAATCTAATTAACATTACTCAATAATATTTGATTTTTTTGTACTTAATTTTAAACCCATTTTTTTCCTCATAGCACCAACCAGTTCCTATCAAAAACATATACATAAGTTAATTGTTTAATCTATTATATTTATTTTTCTCATCTCTACATAAGCACGTTCATAAGTTTTTTTTTTCTGTACTATTCTTCACATCTCTTCATACTTAATTAAGAAACTTTTTTCTAGATGCATTATATTACCATACCAGTTTTTTTCTCTTCGATTTTTGTATAATGACACTTAATATGAACTAAACTTGTCAATTTGACTATCCTAAAACGGGATTTGTTTCCAGTTGGGCAGTCAAAGCTTTTTTTACATTTTGTTGTGTAATAATGTGTGTGTTTCACATACATAAATAAAATAAAATAAAAACTGCAACCATGCATACATATACATAGGTAACACAAGCACTAAATAATTTTACCACTACGCAGGTACGATACGCACATCAATGTGATTTTTATTTTAAATACCTACATGTTAAGTCCGGCATGTTTTAGAGAAAAATATTTCATAAAAGATAGAGAGAAACAGAAAAACACTTAAGAAAACTGATTACTTTCTTTTTTTATTTTATTTCTACATATATGTGCAATATTTTCGTTAAAGCATGTATGATAATTCGTAATGATAATAATATAC
Source organism: Halesus radiatus (assembly GCA_022606495.2). NCBI lineage: Eukaryota > Metazoa > Arthropoda > Insecta > Trichoptera > Limnephilidae > Halesus > Halesus radiatus. The sequence continues at coordinate 51,743 of JAHDVE020010390.1, forward strand.
ATTAATTTCTCATTTTTTATGTAGCGTTAAAAACAGGCGAGAAAAAAAGTTAATTTTTTTTTTATATGAATACCGCACAAGAGTCCCAACTGCTCCCAACCGTCTGGAGCCAGTGAGACTATTGCATTCCCAGTTGGGGAATGTTGTGAGGCAGAAGGTATTGGGGAGGGGAAGGAGAAGGGGAAGAGGAAGGTAGGGAAATAGGGAAATACCTGGCTATTCAGATCTGGTCACCAAACACGGCTAAAAGCCATTTCAAGCAACGTTTCAATTCTGAATGGTGGTCTTTCACCAGGGCGATACTGAGAGTATCTTCCACTCTTCATTAAATGAATCACTCAATAATGTTATTTTTTCTTTGTTTCAGATGTTGACTGTCGTGTTTGCGCTGTGTTTTATCCCAGTTCAGTGTTATTAATTCAGTGAGTGGTTGGCTATCACATTTCAAGATGGCGGGGGTAGACACTTTGAACTGCCAAAGGTAAGTCCTCACATTTTATCATTCTGTAGATAAATTCTCGTTCATTACTCCTTTGTTCACAAAATAATCCTTTAATAGGATTATATTAACTTTACTGTAAGCTTTTTGTGTTTATTGTTTTCAATTGTAGGAATTGTATACTGTTTATGCTTTGATGCTATTTTTAAATCGTCTGGTAAAACTGAGTGGCTCTGGCTGGAATGATTTATATTTTTTCTGAGGATATGTTGTCTTTACATTAGTTGGCGGTTAACTTTATTTTTTTTTTGTTAATAACACAAATATGGTAAGCTTCGTTATGTATATTAAGAAAGCTTTTTTGAAATTGTTTTTTTTTTACGTGAAAACGTCTTTAACCGCCCTACCCATACGAACGTACGTGATACGGCCGCAATATTATCACCCGAACGCAACAAACCGTATCTCGTACGTTCAGATACAAAAAAGGTATACCCAAAACCGACATAACATTCGTATACGTCATATTTGTTTCCGCGTCATCTTGTTTAGTATTTCGAGGTCAGCCGAAGCTAACGGATGTATTCGGGTATTTTCGTCTCTCCCATACGATTGTTATTGCGAAATCTAATGAAAAAAAAACTTCTTTTTTTACCTACTTTTTGAATAACCCAAAACGGGCGGTTAAAATCGATACCGGGTGTGGGGAAGCAATCGCGCCCAAATGAGTGACAGTTTCTTTCGAAGACATTTTAAACGTTAATAACTCAGCTAAAAATGGACATAGCACCGCCAACTAAGTCTTGTTTTAAAAAGAATGGATGAAATTTTTTTCAGTACTACTCCGACATTCATGACGAAAATCGCTACATTCGAGTTTCGACTTTTCGGATTCGATTTCTGTCTATAAATGCAATTATTTCTCACATACTAATGTGAACCAAGTATTATTTTGAACAAGATTGCTTGCATTAGAATCTTATTGAAAATAACACTATTATCTTAAGATCCAATTATGTATCTTAAAAATTCAAAATGATAAGGGCTGTGAATTTTTATATACTTGAAAATTTCTCTGTTTGCCGCAAGCAAACTGTATTACATGTTATGCTAGTTATATCGCCGTGGAAAAAACACATTAAAAAACTGAAGTTTATTATTTTGTCAAAAATTGGTATTCCCTCAATTAATGAAATAATAAAAATTACTTTGCAAAAACCACTTTTTTAATATCTAAATATTTAATGTTTCGTAAGCAAAGCATTCCTCATTAGTATTCTGTATGTCCCTTCGCTTTCGATACATGTTGTTATTTATATATTAAAAAATTGGTTTTTGCAAAGTATTTTTTATTAATTTATTGAAATGTATTAGACCATGCCGAATCACGAAACCGTAACCTCTGGATCCGCCAAATACTTTAACCGCTCGACCACGGAGGTCGTTGGAGATGAATGAAAATAATCACTCAATCTGTGAACGGGAGAGAAAAGTCTTCTATAAGAAGATTTTTAATTAATCCTGACATTTCTCAGAATTCAACGAACAAAACTTCAATGAATTTATTTCTCTAAAATTATCTCCAGTTAATAAATGTTTATTTAATTACTTATCGTCTTCTATTTTCGTAACAAGAGCCGTTTAACCCTCTGGATACCAGACAACGAATAATCGTTGCTCTTCGTAATCGTCGTTCTTAGCGAGGTCTTTCAACAACGATCAATATTTTATAAACATCACAGAACAGAAAATCCCCAAACGTGTGACCTTAACCAATTTGAAGGCAAACTTTTTTCAAGAATTTACATAAGACCTTTCAACTTCTAGGGCCCAGACAGGCTAATGCAGGTAATTTTCTGTTCAAGAGAGAATTTCTATGATTGAAAATGTTGATCAACTTCTGGGGTCCTAGCACGATCAAATCGATAACGGATCGATAGGATTTTTTGGACACGTTTGCACTCGTTAAGCGTGTTGATAACCAATCCGATATTAACAACAAAGTAAATGAAAAATCTCTATACGATAGTAACACTAGAGGATATTGTCTACGGATCGGCATTCTTAGACGGACATATGATTAAATTGACAATGTCTAATGAATTTTTGCTAAGAATAACATAGCGAGAGAATCCAGCTAGAGGGGTCAAGGGGCCTCTCCCGATCGAGCCCACCACGCATCCCCGCCAAGACCTTGACAAACCTCACCCCATAAACCCGGGCACCCCTGCTAAGTCACCTACAGTAGCGAGCCACTCGGGGTAACCTAAGGCAGAAGTGTTGATTATCCAATTAATGGTTTCTTTGGTGGCGGTACCCATACCTGTTTCCCAAATTATTAATTTTTTTGGTTAATAAGGATCTCGTGTGAAAAATTTAATGGCTTTAAAAATGTACATTCATATAGATCAACAAACGACAATTTATAATTATACGTAGAATTTATAAATGCTTATTTAAAAGTGAATAAAAAATCGTCTCATCAAAACACCGTGTTATGTTGGTACCATTGCATTTGGAACATCTGACGTCACGTGCGCATTCTGTTTTTGTATTAGTACGGACATTTTTATTTTCAGATTTTGTTTAGTATTTTAAATATTTATTTATTTCAGTTTTGGCAGCATTTAAGCTTAATTTGTTTGACTTTAAGTTCTATACTTGTTGTTCAATATAAAAATAAGTATAATTAGTGAAATAAATTAGAGTGTTCATGATGAAACTAATTATCAATATGGATTTTATGGTAATATTAATGCCCAATACTATTATTATTCCCTGAAAAGTTTATAAAATGGTACATAATTTTATAACTTATGTTTAGTTATGGTTTACCATGAATAGAATATACAATTATGTATGGTAAATCTTATCCTTCTTTTGACATTTGACATTCTAACCTCAAAACTGATCAAAACCGACCGGCCATAGATTTGGAGGGCTTTGAAAAATTGAAACTTTGAATATTATCTTAACCATGAAAAATAACTTTAGAAAAAAAGCAAAATATTCTAGTATTTATGTTTGAACGTCACTATTAAAAAATTGGACTGGAGTTCCTTATTGTTCCTTATCGACTATTAAAACTTATCGGCATACAGAGGGTTAAATTCCAAATTTGAAATACTTCTGCCTGAAACGAGATTTGTATCCCGAGTACCGATCAGCTAAAAGCAATACTCATGAAAATTCCGACTGTTTTCTTTGGGAGGCTTAAATTTTAATTGGTGTTCTATTTGCAAAGGACATGTAACTTAAATCGCTAAATCCCTAACTTAATATTTATTCGAAGTGATCTCCAATGATCTGCCCACGCTAGCGTTGAGCGATCATAAAATGAGCAATCATTTCTGAAACGCATTCTTTGAATCCTTATTAAATAAGTTTAACTGTTTTCTCAGCAGAACTTTGAACTCGCCCAAAAAGGACCAATATTCTAAGACTGTATTTTAGTTATTTCTAATTTTGAAACTGTCAATTCATGGAAGAATTCGATATTATAATTAATGTTTATGTTACAATATTACATGTGTCCAATAAGGGTAAAAAATAGATAAATCGAAATTATTAGAAATTAATAGACTAATAAGCAGGTAGAAGAAGTACGTAATGACTGATCAATTAGAGAAAAGGGTTGACTCTCCTCTAATATATCCATTATAGTGTAACCTTACTTGAATGCATTAATAGTATGTAACATACGAGTATGAATGTAAATAGGAAACACATAATAAAATACCAAGGTAAAATTTAACTGGGAATTTAGTCGCAGACATCCAAGGTGAACTCTCAGAAGGATATTACCCCGATCTGTGCCTATTATAACATAATAAAATATTTTTAAGACTCGTTAAAATGTTCCTAGTTACCCGTATATCGTGTAACTATAGGACAAAAACTGCTATAAAATTCATTTTAGCAAACAAGACGGAAATCACAGGGAAAAAACAAAACCAGAATAACCCATCTGCTTTGACATTATATAATTTTTGAGATACCCATAGGTTCAGTAAGCAAACACAATGTAATCCGTCTTCCAGAGGGTAATAAACCAACTGAAAGTAGTTTTTAAAAACATAATAGTAAACAGTATCGTCAGCAATAAAATAAATTTCAAGTCATAAATAAAAGAAATATTAGAAAGCAATGGGACTCACTCCTGACATAGATGCTACGTATACCGTAGATTTAGTTTTAATTGTGCCAGTCTGACGATGCCTGTGATAGGATGAAACCGGTCCGGTCGAAAATAAATTAGTGGAAAAAAGTTGGAAAGGTTTTTATAATTAAAAAAAAATCGCTTAACTGTATTTTAGAGTACGGATATGATTAGGTAATATTTTTAAGGTAAATATTTGTTCAAACTAATCTCAAGATCTTTATGTTATCCACCTATGTTGAAAGATATTAACTTGTACGTTCCTAACAAATATACTCATGGGAGATCACATGCACTATTTTATGCTCAAAAAGCGAGAACTTCTTCTTATCACCGCGCCATGGCGGGTATGGGTACCGCCACTCCTGGAAACATTAATTGGATAGATAACCAGTACCTTTGACATAGGTCACCTAAAGTTGATCGCTACGTTTTGTGACCTAGCAGGGGTGCACGGGTTCATGGGGTGAGGTTTGTATAGGTCTTGGCGGCGGATGCGTGGCAGGCAGGATGGGGAAAGGCCGGTCGAGGGGTACCCCTTGACCTTTCCAGCCGGACTCTCTCGACCCATCGCCTTGCAAAGCAGTGGGAGAGATGGATTAATCCGTCCGTTCCTGCTGAACACACTGCCCCCAAAAATATCTACCTACTCATCATTCCATTCTGAGAATTCATTCTTCTTCCTTTCTTTAAAAGACCCATCACGCAGCATCTCGACAGATGACACAAACCGTACGGTAATCTTTTTTTTTCAGGGCCTCCCGTCGGGAGTTAATGTTTAAAAAAATATATATAAAATCCTTTTTACAAAATGCCGGCTTACGATTATACTTTTAGGGGCGATTATAAAAATAGATGTTGTCGAAAATTGTTTTCCAATTTCCTTTCATTATGTGCGTCAAGATTGGAACACACATTCCCATTTAGTTTATAATAGAAAAGTGTTTTCCTTATTTATTATTTTTTTAAAATAGCGTATCTTTGTTGGCGTATATGCAATATATATTAATACTAACGGCCGTTCATCCCAAGTTTTCGATTGATCAATCTGAGTCACCGATCAGCCAAGTGTTTTGTTCATTATTAGCTCTATTTGCCTGTTTCCAAGCATTTTTCATCCTGATTTGACAATGGAGGTGCCTCCCCACTATAAAATACTATCCGCCCACTTTCATAGACGATTAAATAGTAGCCGCTCACTTTTAAGACAATAAAGTGACACCAAAGTAAAAACTTTCAACGTAAAATTAACAAAGATGAGTTAAAATTGTATTTATATTAATACAAATCATTTGTTTTTAAAACTAACCTTTAAACTAACACTTTATGCTTCATAAATGCGTGTGTTAAAAATATATTGAACTTGACTTTTGATAATGCTGCAAAGTACAATGTTCATTTCGTACATTTAACATTACTCACTGAGTGAAAAAACAAGACAAATCGTGGCTTACAATTACTAAAATAAGCTGTGTTCTCTTCAGCTCTATTTAAACTAACCATCACGCCGTTTTCCGTAGGGGTAGGCAGAGAGGACGGACCGCCAAACAACTCGATCTTGGCATACACTTCTTGCTTCATTCGCATTCATACATCGTCTCATACATTCTCTTCTATTATTTAAAACATACAATAAACATGTTTTGACATTCGAAAACGGAAATACACATTTGTCATTCAATAATTGAATCGCGTAGAAAAGATCGTAAAATAATAATGACATTTGACATTTCAGTGACGTTTGTTCACCCTATTGACACTTTTTACAACTAGTCTTCTGCTGGGGAGAACTTTAATCCATAAAAATCGTTATCCTAAATTGATCGTAAATTTGATCGAGAATTTGGTTGGGAAGAGCGTATTTGCGCATTAGAAGAGTGCTGAGGCAAAATTTCAGCTCAACTGTTACTCAGTAGGGTTGGAAAGAACGGCCTAAGTATTTCAAGATTTGCATAACGTCTGGTTTCTAGGCTAATTCTTTGGGTTGTCTCAATTAAGTCCATTTGGTGCATGAACCTCAAATAAGTAATATGCGTCCGCACAAATTTATTTATTTGTAAGAGACAAACAGCTTTTTGAACAAAAATTGGCAGAAAAACAAGGTTAAGTATAGGACTAGCAGTTTCTTAATTAGTAATCAACTGCCAGTCCTATACAAATCTCAAGTACGTTCAACAATTGAATTCGGGAGTCACAAATACTTGATAGACCTGCTTGATTCTGTGCAAAGGAGGGAGGTTCGTCTGATTGACAATCTGCTGTTAACAGACCAACTGCCATCTCTGATGCACAAACACAATGTAGGTATGCTGATTCTGTTCTACAGATATTTCAATGCAGCTAGCAGCGTTGATCCGCTCCGCGCCGGTGCTCGTGCGTGAAACTCGACGGATAATGGCGGAACATCCGTTCACAGTTAATGTCGGCTTCATGAGAACGTGTCGTTTCGCCGACTCGTTTTTGTGTAAATCGGCTCGTATGTGGAGCTACCGCCATCTGTCTTTCCTCCAACATCAACGTTGCCCAACCGGATACCGATGTAGTTACCCTGTACGTGCTCTGTATATGCAGGGGCGCTCTTGTGAGGTGGTAAAAAAATAAAAATAAAACAAAAAACCGAAAAAATTTCGTGTGCAAAAGTTGGTTAGAGGCCGGAGTTTTATTTTAAATTAAACTAAGAAAGATGAGTAGGAAGAGGAAGATAGGATGAGTATACGAGTTACCCTCAATACATACTACAATACTTGTGCATTAATTTGTGATCGTACGCATTGCTTCGGTTCGATATTTCTGAAGGTAAAGTTAAGGATGTCGATATTATTAAATTGCATGTTGTACAGTGCACACACATGGGCAATTATTTTTGCATACAGGCAAATGAAAAACAACGGTTTGTCGAGTTAGTCTTGACGATAAGTGGAATTTTATAAAATCGGTGAGCTCATGTAAGTCCAGGACATTATTTTGATTTTTAAATAATGGGATTTGATCAAAAATAAAACGTCATCTTTCAAAATATTAAACGGAGGTAATACGTAAAAACACAAATTGATGCAAGAGTACAAAATATATCGAGAGCATCTCCTGCCCCGATCCTATCTTCCTCTTATTTCAAATTCACATTCAAATTTATATCAGAAATTAAAAAAAAAAAATACAACCGGTTTACTTTTAGACAAATTTTAAATTTTTGAAATAGTGATTTAAATATAACAATAATCAAATATTTTTTGTTAAATCTCTTTAATTTATTTTCATATTAATATTAGTAATAATAATAATTTATTTTTTAATGTCTAAAATTTGTTATTCAATATTTTATAATTTTTGATTAATTACTTAACTACTTTAATCAATTTTTGTTTATGTTTATAATTTGTCTATTCTTACATTATTACTTTTAGTATTCTATATGTTCCTGATGAATAAAGCATCGCTTTCGAACATGTGGATATCTGTGTATATTAATTAAGTGGTGAATACAAAGTAATTTTTAAAAATTAATTTATTAATAATGTAGCCACAAAGTGAATACCAATCATATGGAGAAATTATACATAAGTAATTATACATATAATAAACCATGATTTTACTTAGATTATATTTTACCACTGACACCCAAAATTGTAAGTAAACCATAGTTTAAGCATTAATTGTACCAGTCTGAAGATAGCCGTCACAGCCTGAAACCGGTCACGGTCCAAAATAAAACTGGAATAAATTGAAAAAGTTTCTTTTATTTAATCAGGTATAGGTTAGATAAATTATCTTGTAAAGCGTCCTTGAGGTGATTCTCTCACGAAAACGGCGCTATAGAAATAATTCATTTATTATTTTTATTATTATTATTACAGTCAATTTTTGTAATTCCGTTACACTTCCTAAAAACACCTCCTTTGGAAAAACTATCTAAAAGAGACCAAAATTCTTAGTAAGCAAACGGCTGGTTTCAGGCAGATAATATTGACATTAATATTCCATGCAGTGAGAAGTAACATTGCGATATATCACTGTCAACCTCAGAACGGATTTAATTGCAGATTGTTTTATTCTGGCATCCCATTAATTGAGAATATGGGTTGTGCTGATAGATTAAATCCATTGCAGTGGTGTAACGACCGATCGGTCAACAGCAAGGGGCTACGTTTACTTATAAAACAAAATACTTTTAAAAAATTTTAATAATTGGGTAATTTTTATAGGAAGAAGCAAAATGGTTCAGAAATATCATCCAAAAATTTTTCACAACCTTCATCGTTTAAATCGCTTCAGTCTTTGTAATAAAAATAAATAAAATGGATTTTTAATTATTAAAAATTGAATTATTTAGGCTTTTACAAAAAGTCAATAGATGTCTCATATAAATAAAAAGTCGGATGTAAATCCGAGACACTGTTTAAGTTTGCAATTGAGTTCGGGTAGAACTTTGGAAACATCATAAAAATAGCTGCCAATAATATGAGATTAAACAATGGAAGATAATATTCACAAATCTTGAATTTGAGATATGATATCGATGAAGATGACACAAATTTAACTTGTCTCATTAGCTAAGTCGGTTGAGCGTTGCCCCGGATAGGCAGAGGACCTGGGTTCGAGTCCCAGATGCGACTGAAATATTTTTAGTTTCTGTCCTTTTATCCGGTTTCATCTTTCATTTAGGTTATGTTAATATTATCTTCTTCAATGATTAAATAAAATGGAACTGCTGTGGATACGGTTTAACTATTCCCAGCCGTCTTCCAGCAAAGTGGGAGGGGGAAGAAAATGGGGAGGAGGAAGGTGAAAAAGTACCTGGATTTTCAGGTCTGATCACCAAACACAGTTAAAGCCAATGTTTCGATCGTGAATGTTTGGTTGTAGCTCGTCAACCGTCAGCACGCTTGCATGATATATCTCTCTTTTGTATCTACGTTTCGAGCAGTTTCAGATGACGTCAGAATCAAACATGACTGATAATTTTTAATAATTTTCCAAAATTGCTTTAGTAATCATTATAAGCACCTGCTGGTTGGGCCACTTTACACAATACCCCTCTCATTTATACATCATTTTATGAACCGCTGTACTTGGGAGTTAATATTGTTGTATATTCCTAATCATTCCTACCCTGTCCCGTGTGTGCGTACCTTCCACGCTCGGCCGCCGTCAGTTAAAATTGACGCCCGTCTTATCAACAACGCTATTCAACATATCTCAAAATTACTCAAGTTCGCCGTCGCAATTCGCTACAAAAAACGTCCGCTTCTAACGGCCGTTCTTCCCAACCTTACTGAGCAACGACTGAGCCGGAATTTTCCCTCAGCACTGTTCAAATGCACAAATTCGCATTTCCCAACGAAATCTCAGTCAAACGTAGGATCATCTTAAGTTATCGAATTCTGTGGATTAGAGTTCTCCTCAGTGAAAGACTAGTTATAAAAAGTGTCAACAGAGTATCAAATGACAGCGTAAACGTCAAATGTCATAGATATCTATGGTCTCAAACGTCATTCGTTTCGAACTATTTTCTGTACCTATTGTATTGACAGTTTTGAACATGGAGAGCGAAAATGAAGATATTTTAATGTAATACCAATAGCGGGTATGGACAGAGTATATGAAGACAATGACGATGGAGATATTATTGACATAATTCAAATAGTGGAATGGGCGGAAGTAATTGACGGTAATATCGGGCTACACAGGCGGCGACAGGATGTAGATGTCGATTACGTCGAAATGTTAAATGAAAAATAATTTTTTAACCGTTTTAGAATGTCAAAAACATGTTTCTTATATGTTTCATGTCGATTTCGTGTTAAGACTGATTGAAAATTGAAAGAACGCACAGAAGACAAACGTCAACAATGTTTACTTCCGTTTTTGCGGCATCGGTAATAGTCAAGGTAACACTTTATTTTTAACAAATGCGTTTTTAAATATAAAATGATGGTGTTTGTATTACAATATTTAAGACAAATAATATGTATTCATAATAAATAGAAAATTAACTCGTCTATGTTAATTTAACATTGAAAGTGTTTACTTTGATGTCATTTTATTGACTATGAACGTGTGGGGGTACAATTATATTTTCCATAAAAGTGGGCGAGTACTTCATAGACAATTTAGGAAGTTCAAAGATGAAAAATGTTTGGAGACAGTCAAATAGCGCGAATACTTAACAAAACACTTGGCTGATCGGCAGCTCAGTTGATCATTCGAAAAGTTGGAGAAAACGGCCGTAAGTG